>ML299747.1:0-36869 GCA_005239495.1 Nicotiana undulata | reverse complement strand
GAAGTTCGTGGAGTTCCTCGAGGAGGAGTTGAAGCTGGGGTTTCACTCCCTTGCTGGTTGTTATCGTCATTATTGCTGACGTTGTTGTTGTTGAAATTTGACATGATTTTAAGGATATCGATTGGTAGTGAAAACGATGATTATTAGATTCCCGGTAACGGAACCAATTTGTTTAACCAAAAAATGAATTCTTTTGACTAAAGCTTAATTTAGGGGGAAAAACTCGGGTTACTGATAATCGAATTAACCAAATAAAGAGTGAATAGCAATAATTTTGAGAGCAAAAGAATAAAAATAGCTTTTTAGTTCCCCAAAATCAGATAATCCTGTTTGTTACATTTTCATCCCTTTTATAGGGATGTTCTCCTAGTACAACGTTCATATTCTTGTCATGAAGCCTATTTAATGCTTAATTATTACATTTATGAGGCGTTACAATGATG
The DNA here is from genome assembly GCA_005239495.1 of Nicotiana undulata. Classification (NCBI taxonomy): domain Eukaryota; kingdom Viridiplantae; phylum Streptophyta; class Magnoliopsida; order Solanales; family Solanaceae; genus Nicotiana; species Nicotiana undulata. The sequence goes on along the minus strand of ML299747.1, from coordinate 36,426 downwards.
AATAGTAATTGTTATTTTAGGAGTTATATAACGTACAGGACATTGATTGCTGATCTTCGAATCGGCCCATTATTGCGTCCGGATTCGTTGTGACCGTACCTTTTCTTATTTGAGGATCTTTCCGCGGCTAATTCCTTGGATTGACCGTACCTCTTTATCCAGTGTCCGCGTATGATATTTTAATATGTCCATCTGGCTGGCTGAGTCATCCAAAATTTGTACACGTATGAGGCTATATTTTTTACCAATACAACAGTGGATCCCCAACGTCATAAGTCTCCGTAATCACATAATTGGTCCATTAAATCGTGATGAGGATAAATTAACCATTCATCATATTAAGGATAATAAGGATTGGGACTTAAGTAAAATCTTCTTTGATCTTCCTGAATTCATCAAAAATAGTATTATTTCCCTAAGCACCAAGGGACACATCCATGCACCTAACTCACTTATTTGGGGTCTTAGCCCAAGCAGAATATTTTCAACAGCCTCCTTCTATAAGGTAATTGATGACCCAAAGCCCCACACTCTCTCCTTTAATTGGATATGGGACCTCAAGTGTCCCAATAAGATCAAATTTCTAATTTGGAAGCTATATCACAAAAGACTGCCTACAAGAAGTTATCTAGCATCAGTTGGTGTGAACACAAACCCTAATTTCCCTATATGCAAAGACACCATTGAGTCTATATACCATATCTTCTGAGAATGAACTATAGCAAATTTCTTTTGGGAAGATATGGGAGTAAACATTAGTTACCAACTACATGCAAATAACTGGCTAGACCTATTAAAAACAACTGGGCCTACAAATATTAACAAGTACCTAAGCTGGGAAGACACCCTTCCTTTTGCGCTCTAGGCCATTTGGATTAATAGAAACTGTAACAATCAAAACAACACTAACACCTGGGTTAACAAGAAAAGGGTACTGGACAAAACAATGGAGTATTGCTTCATGACATCAAGGATTCACACCTATAACAAAAATATCAAGGTCAAATGGCAACCCCCCCCCCCCCAGGGGTTGGTGTCACGACCCCAAATCCTAACCGGTCGTGATGGCGCCTATCATGGAACTAGGCTAGCAAACAATCACATTTTTACATTTTCTTTTCAAAAATTCTCAATTCATTTTTCAACAGTTCATAAAAGTATATATAAGTTTCTGAATTACGCAAAACATGAAATGCTAAACAGTCTACAACAATTCCCAAATCTGGAGCTAACAAGTCATAAGCATCTAAGAATGACATCACGGATACCACTGTCATAATACACATCTTGGAACGAAGAACTAAATACAAAATAAGAAAGGGAAATGGAGATGTTGTGGACGCTGGACAGCTACCTCAATATCCCAACTCTGGCTCCGCACGGAAATAAGACGGCTAACGCTCGGTACCAGCACCTGAATCTGCACACATAGGTGCAGGGAGTAATGATGAGTACGCCAACTCAGTAGTAATGAAAATAAATTAGGTCTGAACAGTAAGAAACACATAGGAGTAAAACATCAAACCACATTATTGATTTCCAACAGTGTATACAATTAGCCAATGTGCTTTGAAAGCCAGTTTCAGTAAAATTCCTTTGAACATGTGTGATTTCCAGTGAATCCAGTGAAATACCCAAAAAGTATTAGTTTAAAGATGAAATAAATCATAAAACGGTTATTTCGGCAAAACAAGTTTCAAAACCGCCCCTCGGGCAAATCATCACTCAGAATCATTCATTCAACATATCTCACAGTCACTCAGCATCAGCCCCTCGGGAAACCTCACAGTCACTCATGCCTCCCAATCACTCGTCATTTGGCACTCACACTCAGTAGGTACATGCACTCACTAGGGGTGTACAGACTACGGATGGGCTCCTACAGCCCAAGCGCTATAAACAGCCAAATCATGGCATCAATCACTCTGGCACTCGGCCTCTCACATATCATAATAGTGTAACATGTTGCGGCGTGCAGCCCGATCTAATAATATCCTTACAATATTGGCTTTCGGCCTCACTCAGTCAGAAACACTCAAAATGCCACTCGGGCCATAAATAAACAGGGTTGTCGACCCAAATTGGTATTTTATATCATGAAATAATATCAACAAGTCTGAGTATCAAAAACAGCTCAACATGAATGACTGAGTGTAAAATCATAATTACCACAGTGAGGAATATCAGAAAACAACCCCCAAGGGGTTTAAACAGGTCGGCACGAGGCCCGAAACATGGCTTACAGCCCAAATATATCAAAAGCATAGAAATACAATTTATCATGTGATTTAAAATCAGTTCCCCAACTCAATAGTTGCCTCGGGAAGAACAAATTTCGAATTCCCCAATCAGTACACGTCACATACTCGTCATGCAGTGTGTGCGTCACGTCAAAACAGTGAAAGGATGCTAGGTCTGGGGTTTCATACCCTCAGGACAAGATTTAAAATCATAACTCACATCAAACCATCCTGAAAAGCAACTCCGCAATGCTTTTGCCCCTCGAATCGGTTCCCAAAAGCTCTGAGTCTATAAAATCAGATTTACAACATCAAATATGCTAGGGAAACGAAATCCAATAAAAAGCTATCAAATTTAGGCACAATTCCCTAAATTGGCCAAACCCGACCTCCGGGCCCATGCCTCGGAACTCAATAAAATTTATACCATAAGGATCCTCATTCTCCCACGAGTCTATACATACCAAGAACACTGAAATTGGGGTCCAAATGACCCCTTAAATTCCTATTTTAAGGTCTCTTAAACTCAACTCCTAATTACCCATTTTTGCACTGATTTTCCCAAAATTTACACCTCTAATCAGACCTTTAATCACCTATAAACGAGTTTAGAGTCCAAAAACCTTGCCTCAATGAAGAACTATCGATTTCCCTCTTCAAAAACCCTTCAAAAGCTTCAAACTCGTATGACAATGGTGAAAAGAATACCAAAATTTGCTAAGGACCCTTTTATATTTTTCTGCCTAGGGATTTCCGCACCTGCGGTCAAAATCTCGCACCTGCGGACCCGCACCTGCGGTCACAGGTGCGCACCTGCGAGAGTTCCTTAAACAACGACCTTCCGCACATGCGAACCAATTTTCGCACCTACGACTCAGCAGGTGCGGCCCCATGTCCGCATCTGCGGCTTTTCACTGACCCAGCCAATCTCCGCATCTGCGGAGCCCTGTCCGCTTATGTGGGCCCGCACTTGCGTCCCACATCCACAGGTGCAGTCACACCAGTAAAAAGACACCAGCAACTATTTTGCTGCAAATTCCAAGTCCAAACCTCCATTAACCATCTGAAATCAATCCCGAGCCCCTCAGGCCCCAACCAAAAATACCAACAAGTCTCATAACCTCATTCAAACTTAGTCGAGCCTTCAAAACACTAAAACCAACGCAAAAACACCAAATTCACATCAAATTCAAGCCTATGAACTTTGAGACTTCCAAATTTTGTCCAAGATGCCGAAACCATTCAAAACACATCCGATTGACCTGAAATTTTGCACACACATCCAAAATAACACTACGTACCTGTTCCAACTTCCGGAATTCCATTCCGATCCCGATAGCCTATTTTCCACTACCCACCGAAAATCGCCAAAAACTAACTTTCGCCAATTCAAGCCTAATTCTACATCGGACCTCAAAACTACATTCTGAACACACTCCTAAGTCCCAAATCACCTCACGAAGCTATCTGAGCCATAAAATCTACAATCTGAGGTCGTTTACCAAGATTTAACTCCTAGTTGACTTTTCCCAACTATCAAGCTACCTTAAGAGACTAAGTGTCTCAATCCTCACTACAACCACTCCAAACCCGAACCACCCGACTCTAACACCTCATAAATAACTAAACAATGCATAACAAGGCAGAAATAGAAGTAATTGTGCAAATTCTACGGAACGACCGGCCGAGTCGTTACAGTTAGCTTAAAATTAATGTGGATGGTGCTTTTACAAGCAGTTCTCTTCAAGGTGGTATAAGTGGAGTCATTAGAGACTATATAGGTCAGTGGAGGACAAGCTACAACAAGAAAATTAATGCATTTTCATCAATCCAGGTGGAGCTTCTAGCACTTCGGCATGCACTAAACCTAGTTATCAGGGATAATTTATTCCCAGTCGAAGTTGAAACTGATGCAACAGAGGTAATACGTCTTCTTCATGATGACTACCCAATCTATAACAACTTAATTTATGAATGCAAGTGGTTAATGAGCAAGGCATCCAGGGAATGGGAAATCACAATGAAGCATAGCTTCCGCGAAGGGAACATGGTTGCTCATCACTTGGCAAAAGCTGCTCTCTTGGATAATAGCTATAATAAACTAAACGTTCTAGTTTTACCTCCTGAACTTGTCAAAGTAGCCTACCACAAAGATCAGGAGGGGTATACGTATGTAAGAACTTGTTCTAGCAACCAGTGCGAGCAGTTAGCAGCACTGGGTAATGAAAGTCCCTTGCATGGCATTGTTTTGGCCGGTAGTTGCTTATGTAATGAACATGTTATGGGTGGAAAACCCTAGTTAATATTAATGAAGTATCCTCTATTTTCAAAAAGAAAATGTAAAACACCCTAATATTAAGGAATTTAATATTTACTTTTATAAATGCAAATGTTTTCCTTATTTAAATAGTTGTCTTTTACAAAGTCATAAGTATAAGTCTATCCTTCTCTTTTCATTAAATCACCATCGTTTTTTATTTATATAAGAACATGTCTTCACGACGCATATGACAAGGGCTCATCGAGGTATGCTTTTCAACTTTTTCTGCGATTTATAAAAAGTTTAACCTATAATATATATTGCTTTAATCTGGATCATGTGCCTAAATGCACGGAAAAAATCCCATATAAATACATTTTTTTCCTGTTTATTCTTTTCTTTAATTTTATCTTTCTGAAAAGTTCAAGTTTTACAGCTTTTTTGGATGGTTGTTACTTGTTGTATTGTATCGTATTGTTACTTTAAATACATTATTTATTTTGATTGGTACTAAAATTTTATTGTATCGTATCGTTTAAATCCGTCGTTACGTAACGACGAAAAGTGCCTTTTTATGGAGTGTCATCCTTTCAGACTACACATTTGGTTACAGATTCTATAAGTCATTTTATCATGAGCCGTGGACTTCTTGGAAAATGATACCGTACAACATCAGAGAGCAAATGTGAAATCAATTTAGGGTAAAAATTAATTATATTTATTTAATTATTATCGTCTTCATCTAATGTTACTTTTTTATATTGCAGACAAGGTGTACATGGCATCCTCAGCATCAAAATGCAATAAATTGTATTTTCAAGAAGACATCTGCTATAAGGATTAAAGATACTATGTGTGCTGCTCGGACTTCCGGTAAAATGCCGTACTGGTAAAGAGAAGATGTTTGGGATAAACTTCTTGAGATATGGAAAACCCCAGAATGGAAGGCAAAGAGTGAACAAGCAAAGGTAAACTGTGCCTCTAATAAAGGTGGCTCGTTGCACACAGGAGGTTCGATTAATTTTGCGGCCCATAAACTAAGAATGGTAATTACTTATAAATATTTTCTTACTTTTACATATAGATTTTACGTTTGTAATGTCTAACTCATACTTTTTCTTATGAAGAAAAAGGAAATAGGGCGAGATATGAGTGACGCAGAGGTCTTCGAGGAGTTGCATAAGAAAAAGAAGAAGGATGGTACAAGAGGAGACTGGGTGGAGACGCGTGCGTCAGACACATATGTAAAATTCTAACTTCATAATTATTTATAGTTTATTAATATTAGTTTGTTTACATGATAGTTATGTTTTTCATTTCAGGAAGATTATCATAAAAGGTTGGAAGAATGGCAACAAACTCAACTTCTTTCAACTCAACCAACACCTGATGATATGGCTTCATTGTGGACAGAGGCATCGGGTGGAGTAAACAAAGGCAGAGTCTACCTATAGGTCATCCAAACCCACTCTTAGCCAATTCTTCTCCTCAAAATCAAGAAGAGATGAAAGATATGAGAAACAAAATTCGTGAATTGAAGCAACGATTGGACTCCCAAAACGGAACATTTGTTAAGATGCAGAAATTCATGAGTAAACATGGGCATGATTTATCTGATGATGAACAAACTGAATCTAATGTGTAGTAGTTTAGTTGTGATGTTTTGGTTGATTGATAAACTTGATTGTGAGAGAAAACTTTATGTATTGCTTTTAAACTTGAATGTGGGCTACTATTTGAATATTTTTATGCCCAAAATTGTTAGGTTTACTGGTTGGTATTGTTGGTATTAATGTATGGTTAGTTTACATTGTTGGTAATGTATTGTTGGTTGCTATTTTTTGTTTGTACTAGTTTGACAGGTGGTGTAACTCGAATTGGGCAGAGTTCTTCCCAGTTTTACACAAAATTCCGACTGAATTCCGACGGAAACGGTCGGACAACTACCCAAATTTAATCATAAATTCCCAGATTTCCGACCGATTTGGTCGGAAATTTTTTAAACAAAGTTAATATTCAAAATATTTTGACAGATTCCGTAGAAAATAAAATAAAATTTAATTTTTAATTATTAATTTCCGACTGATTCGGTCGAAAAAGTTAAAAACAAAAATATATATTCACAAATGTTAGACGAATTCCGTCGGAAATTAAATAAAATTTATTTTTTAATTATTAGTTTCCGACATATTCAGTCGGAATTTTTTTTAAATAACTTTTTAATTTCCGACGGATTCCGTCGGAAATTAAATAAAATTTAATTTTTAATTATTCATTTCATTTGTCTGACCTTTTGAAATTTGCGACCACTTTGGTGGGAAATCACCAACCGATTCGGTCGGAAATTGTTCTTCGACCAACTTCGGTCGGAAAGTAGTCGAAAATACGTGATTTCCGACCGTTTTGGCCGTCGGAAATCTGCCATTTTCTAGTAGTGGTCGTTTCCTTATTTGTTTCCTCTCATCTAACCTTTTTATGTAATAAAATAATCCTATTTTATCTTTTTTCCTATATTTTAATTTAATAACATTACCTCGCACCTTACTTTTTCTTTATAATATTGCAAGTTTATTCTTCGTATTGTTGGTGCATGATATTTCGAAACGACGTCACACAATATAATTTATCCAAATATTGTATACATAAAAACGATACAGTACAAACAATACTATACAATACATTATGAAACAATAAATAAGAACCATCCAAACAAGTTGTTAGTCTTTGATTTATGTAATCTCTTTGTGGTGCACTGCAAATATATCCTGTATCAATTATTGTAAATATTTGTACAATACTTTTGCAAAAAAATAGTAAACTATAATGTTATTTGGTAGAATCTCGTCATTCTTAATAGTTATTTTCTATTAACAATCGATAGATATTATTTATAATTACATGAATATTCTAAACACATTATTAGTAGACGCATAATTACACACGTAAAGCGCGTACCCTAAGACTAGTAATAATAATATAGGTATAAATAGATATAGATAGATAGATTTAGACATCTCTATGTTATCTGAGCATATATAAACAAATACTTGTTGAGATAAAGGCTTCTTTTCATGGCTTTATATTGAGTTGAGTTGTCAAATTCTAAATCCCGTTTTACCAAGAGTTGTTTCCTCTTTAAATTCTTTTTCTCGACAAATTAAAGAACTTGTATCAAGTTTGGGAATGCAAGATAGTAACTATTGCTTCAATTAATTTGTGTGATTCTGATCATCAATAAAGGCAAAATTTACTTATACTCTATGCTGCTTAATATCTCTCTTCCGTATCAAAAGAGATTGGCGGAGTTGGCAAGAACGAGATCCTATATTTGTCCCCAATACTACATCCAAAGCTATTGAATATCATACTCTTACGGATACATATGTTGGCAGGGAAGAAATGACCATTTGTGTTATGTGGGAACCCCCTGTTAGGGGGCATTACAATCTAAACACTGATGGTGCAGCATTAGAGAACCCATGTACAGGAGGCACCGGGGGTTCTTCAGGAATTCTAGCGGTGACGGGATATTATGGGTGTGTTTAGTACGAAGGAAAATATTTTTTAATTTTCCCATGTTTGGTTGACTTAAATATTTTGGAAAAACATTTTCCTCATCAACTCATTTTTTTCCAATGTTTTCCCTATCAAGAGAGGGGAAACATTTTCCAAAACTCCTTCTCAAGCTTCTCACCCAATTATTTACCCTCACCAACCCAACCCACACCCACCCACCTGACCCGACTCCATGCCTTCTCTCTAAAANTTCCAAGTTTCTATTTTTTTTTTTTTTTGCATCCCCCCCTCCCCCCCCACAAAAAAAGTTTTATTTTATTTTTTTGTAATTTTTAAATTTCTGTCTTTTTTTTGCACCCCCACCCACCTCCCTGCTCCCGGAAAAAAATATTCTTTTTGATATATTTTCAGTTTTACTTTTTTCATCTTTCGGTTTACGGGTTCAAAGTTTTACAAGTTCCAAAGTTATGAGTTCGGAGGTTTAGGTGTTTCGAAGTTTACGGGTTCGAAATTTCGTGATCGAAAGTTTTGTGGTTCAGAAGTTTATAAAATTTGTGGGTTCGGAAGGTTATTGGTTGAGAGTTTATGGCTTCATATTTATTGTATCAAAATTATTTATGAATACTCTTGAGAAAATATTTTCCTTAATTTGCGTACCAAACACCAGAAAATGAATAAAATTACTACTTGTTTTCTACGAAAACATTTTCTTGAAAAATATTTTCCAAGAAAAATATTTTTTCCTTCGTACCAAACACATCTTATGTTACATAAGCAACGTATCACATATATCGGATACGCATGCTGAGCTAACAACTCTTATGAAGGGCTTGCAAATTGCAGAAGACAAGAACCTCACGCCGTTAGAAATAGCCACGGACTCAGCTGAGGTTATAAGAATGCTTAAAATGGCTAATGATATTTACAATCCTATTATCTCTTAGTACAGGTTGCTGGTTCAAGATAGGCAGGACAATGATCAAACACAATTACAGAGAACAGAAAAGAGTAGCTAATGTTCTAGCAAAGGAAGGAGTCAGGAAGGAAATTTTTGGGAAGTTGATCATGTTGGTAGTTTGTTCGGTGTTTGCAAATGAAACTTTTTAGATAAATATCTTAGGAACTACTTTTCCTAGATATGTATCAAATTGTACTTTTAACAACCTTCATAATTTGGCTTAATTTTCAAGTTTAATAATGGATCCTAATACCCTCTAATCCCTATGATGTATCTCTTTCAACTGTCTAATTAGAAATATAATCTCATCCTTTTAACCCAAAAAAAAAATATTGGCGGAGTTAAGTAAGTTTTCTACTTGCATATTTGAAACCAACAATTATAAAAAGCGAGAATTACACAAAAGTACAATTCCCATATATATACATTGCAACTAGATGGCCTATATACAACTTTGTAAAGCTGTAGCCAGAAACAATAAGCTAAGATTCAATATCCATGTCCAAATCGGTTCTCGAAATAGCTATTATTTGTTTTTTTAAGTTCAAGTGTCTAATCCAATCTCCGAATCTATAATATCATCCAAACATTAGTTTAACAACACAAATCCATTTGGGTGGTGAAAATTAGATTTTTAAGGTAATCCACTATTGTTAAACAAGCTTTAATAAGTGAGTAACTTTTTAATTTGATTTTTGAGAAATTTAGAGTGAATGTTATTTAGACTTGTCAGAAATAGTCTAAGAAGGTTGTTTATAAAATTTGAATTCTTTTTACGCAGATTTGGACTGATTTTGAACAAGAATTGCATTTTTATATAAGGTTGGTACATTATGTATATTGATGTATAAAAGTATATAATAGTGTACAAGATTTGTTTATATACCCATATACAATATTATACAATATTGGACATAGGGTACGCGCATTGCGCGTGTATATATGTTATCAATAAGTATAGACTTTCTGAAAATCACATTAATAAATTTTATTAAGAATATATTTGAGTTATAAAAAAAATAAAAAACATAGAAGATAAAAATAATTTAAGTTCATGAAAATGATAAATATAAATTTTATTAACTAATGTATTAAAGTAAGAAATCATTGTTTTACCAAAAAAGTATTAAAACTTTTCTTATAACGAATTAGTAAGAAAACAAGGGATGAATCCCAGTTAAATATAATATCTACTAGATCTGAAGGCTTAATGTATTGATGATGTGGGATCGTGTCCGTTAATATTGAATGCCGATTAGAAGTGCTCAATGATTGACAATGAATGCAATAGAGAAAGCAAGTAATGAATGTAGATAATGGCAATAAATGTAATAAGAAAAAATTTGTCACCCAAATGTTTAGATGACTTGGATGATTCTCCGTCCTAATAACAACATGGGACAATATAAAATGAAGGTGGATAAGAAATCCTTGGATCTTGTGAGTAAAAGCTATATATTGAGCAATGAAATCAGTAGATAAGACAATCTTTGTATATTCTTTGTAGTCAACCTTTACAATGTGTTCTTATCAGAAAAGTGAAGATCCTTTTTTGTTCTTTATCTCTTCCTATTTATAGAGGACTAAGAAGCCCTAAAAAGTACAACCGAAGGACTATCCAACGGAATATTCCTTCTCACTATTCTAAACTTATTATACCGTTCCTTTCGTACATTCGTTTACTCGACCTCGACACTAACCCTACTTTAGAGGACTCCTCTCCATTGAACCCTGGTCGGCTTAATCTTCAACCACGTCCATTTGCAGTCATTAAGTTCGGTGCAAATTTTGACCAATACAGTTAGTCCCTCCACTTGTTGAGGTCATGATCTTGGACGTCTTCGATGAACGGATTTTGTCTGCAACCATTCGGAGAAAATGAAGTCGTGATGATTGAATCGAAGCGGTCGAGGTCAAACTGGTGGCGGTTTCCATGAGGGTTGCAGTTGGTGTAGCTGACGTAGGATGACGTCATGGCCACGCGCGTCATCATTACGCGTCTTCCCAATGCAGTGTATGTGCTTCTGTCGCTTCGATTTTGGTGCCATTGACAACTCTCTACCTCGATTCTGGTGCCACCCAACCCTATAAATAGAGGAGAGGGTTTTCGCTTACGAAACTTCCAGCATTTCCCATTTCGCATGCATTTTGTTCTTCTTTGATCTTCTTCTCTGATCTACACTTCCGATTTCTTACAACTCCTCCAATTTCAGTCTTTGGTTTCTTTCCCAGTTGACCTTTTCTTTCCCTGACTTCGTTGTATAAACTCCGCTACGTAAACATGTCAAATTCTCCTCATATTCACGACGGAGTCTCCGATGCCACTCCTTTATTGGTGGCCCTCCCTCTCGGCGGTGATGAATCCATGGTTGAGGAGGAATGAAGCTTCCCCACCGTAGAGGAAGTAGTTCCTAAGAATCCTTCGGTCAGAAATGACTTCCCAAAGGAACCCGCTCCCGCTCCTTCTTAGGTGCTTTCTGAGACGGGGTCGAGTCAAATAGCCAACCTCCGATCCAAATATCGTATTCCTTCTCACGTCGAAATCGTTTCGACGGGAGGCGACATAGTACAGGCTCACCGGCCCATATATTGCACTATTTATGTTTATCCATTCCTAGTTGATTATTCTCTTCCTCTCCCCCCATTAGCGGAGGACTTTTTCCTCTTTTACAATGTCTGTCTGGCGCAATTATCCCCTTATTTATACAAAGTTTTTCTAATACTGGGGAAGAATGCAGAGTTGGCCTGTTGCAAGGTCAATATCCGCCATCTGCTGCATCTATTCTCGCCCAATTTTTATAGAGGCACATTGATACATCTGCGACATCGTGGGACCAAAGGGTTGGTGTCCGGGATGGATGATAAGGACGACAGACGGTTCTGGCATAAATACTTCTTCATCAAGACCGAGCATCTAGTGGCGAATCCGACCGTGTTCCCCCCAGCAATGGAACTATAATCGTAAGTATCTTGCCATATGTTCATTATTTTCTCTTTTCTTCCTCTTCTTCTTTCGTTCTCGACCCACTCATGGCTTTCTTGTTTTCAGCTGATAGACGTACACCTTCTCTCATCTTAGATATTGAAGATTGGGTGGCTCGCGTGTTACCCCACACTGTGGGAATTCGCGACTGGGCGTCTTTCCACAAGCGCATTGGACCCAAGACTTCATCCAGTAAGTGTTATTTCTACCTTCCAACTGATTGTCGTTCACTATCGTCTTTTGATGTGACCTTCCTCTGGTACTAGGTTGGCGAGCTTCCAAAAAGGCGAAGGCTCCAATGCTTGCACTTCGCCAAGAGATGACCTCAGTCGGGACGCAATTTTCTTTAGTTGAGTCTGCACGAGGAGGTCAGACTCAAGCTCCACTAATGAGGGACTCCGCCCCTCAAACTGTTATCGTGCCTGATGAGATCTCTTCTCAGCCTATCTTTCACTTTGTTGACGAGTCATCTCACGCGGATGAGGCATCACTGAGGAAAATAAAAAGGGTGGATAATGGGAAGCCCATTATCGATGATGTTGAGCCGAAAAGACTCATTGCTTTGGAAGCGGAATCAGTGCCTTCACCAGACGTCGAGGTCGTTTCTGCGGCAGGTTCCGTCATGGAGAAGAGGCCCTCTAAGGTTGAGGGGGATTGTGGTAGCAGAGAACTTATGCGGGCTGCTGAAGGTGGCTCCTCATCAACGGTTGGGAGAGGTAGAGCTGTTCCTGCGGGGGACGATGACTCTGCCTCAGACATCGACCCTGAGGAGGTACGGACCTTCGTAGAGAGGGATATTTGCGTGAAGATAAAGATGGGGGGTCCTAATCTGTGTATAGTCAATCCCATTAGCTATATCTCCTGGCCGACTCAGAGCGGGCGGCGCCGTCCTTTGCTCTTTTGTGTGCGGAGGCTTGAAATAGGACGTTGCTGACACTAAGATGCGGACCTGTCTTTAGGCATATCGGGCATGGCCTTGCGGATGAGTTTTTACTTCTATCCTCCTAAGTTTATATGTTTCATAAGTGTTGTTTTACTCTGGCTGACTTGCTTTCCTTTGCATGTCAGACTCTCATCTTAGAGATTGAGTGCGGCTGGCGAGAGGAGGAGAGGATGATTCTCTACAGGAGGATGGAATGTAAGTATAGAGATTATCGCACCAAGTATCGGAAGATGGCCAAAAAATTTGGTGAGGACTGCCAGTTCCAAGTATTGCGCGATGAGATTAAGTAGAAGGACGAGGAACTGAAGGAGAGATGAAGAGATCATGAGAGCCATCGGCCCATGCAGTGTGTTGGAAGAGACGTTAAGGTCTAAGGAGGATGAGCTCGAAGTGAGTAAAGGGATGATGGCCGAAAATGCAGATCTCTAGGCGTAGGCGGCGTCCCTAATGGCCGAGTTTGAACAAAGCGAGGCCAGGGTCGCCGACTTGAGGGCAGAGTTGAGCACTAGGGTCGCAGAGCTGAATCTAGATGAAAGGACTAGGATGGTCATTGTGGCGGAGGCAGCCGTTTTAGAGGGTACCCTATATGTTTGTAGGTCTGAACGGGCTAGTGAAGCGGAGACGTTGGCGCTCAAGGTGGCGAGGTTTGAGGAGCGGGTCGAGAGTTTGGAGTTAGAGCTATCTGGGCTGAATGATCATGTCGTCATCTTAAAGGCAGAGAAGGAGCAACAGCAGACTCAGCCGTCTACTTCTCATACTTATATCGATCCTAGTCTATCACGGGAGTTGTACGAGATGTGGGTTCACGTTGAGGCTCAACTTTACGTGTACAAGTCTTTGAAGGCTATCGAGAAGGTTTTTGAGGTAGAGCTTGAGGGCGTCCGTGTCAAGGCACGTGTGTATTGGTAAAAAGAGCTTCAGACGTATAATAATTCTTGATGACTCAGTCAGTTATGTGGAGCAATAAAAACATGACAGATGGACAAGATTCTATAAAGAGGTACGAAGCAAAGAGGCACGACACAATATACCTACGGGGTAATCAGCTATGGGAAACTCAACTTGATTGAGACAAGGAAGAGACACGGTCGGAATGAATCCAGACAGAGCTACGGGCAGATTCAGAGATCTTCAATTAATGACCTTCACGCAACAGTTACGGTTACTCTTTGTAAAATTACATTAATTTCATAATTAGTCATTAATGTGCGATCATTGTAAAAGGTAGACGTTATATTAAGAAATTCCCTATATAAGGGAATAAAATATAACTTGTAAGGGACATTCGAACTACGATTATAATACACTTTACTTTCTGTGCATCTCAATATTTTATATTTACTTATTTATTCACAATTATCATTATTACCTTGGTTATCAGAAACTCGCGTTCATCCTAAAAATAGCTTTGGTCAAATGATCTAATTCTTTGGTTAAACCAATCGATTTTGTTACCGGGAAATCCGATAATCTTTGTTTACTTTTCAATCAATATCCTCTGAACTATGTCGAACCCCAACGACAATAACCAACAAAGGGATGGAACTCCATCACTCGCAGGAACCCCACGAGGTTCAAGGGACAAATCCCTAGAAAGATCCAACAACAATAATAATGGTAATGATCAACCTGTAGAACAAGATCAAGTAAAGTAAATGATTGCAGAGTATGTAAGCCATGATTTGCAAGAATTCGCGAGGGGATTACCGACAGCGTCACCTGCACCATCGACACCATCCCCCAATAATACCATCACCGTGGAAAATCCTCGGTCTGGGTTGGCAAACTCAGGAAGGGGAGATACTCCTAATGAATCTCTCGAAACGTGACCAGGTATGTCTAATAGCTCTGAATTACAAACTTTATTACGAACCTTGCAGAAACAGGTGAAGGAACAAAACGATCGAATGGAACAAATTCCTGGAGTGCCACCTGTTATCAAAGGAATTGACGTTGATAGATATTCTCAACAACCTTGGAAACCAAGCGCAGCACCCTTGCCTATTCCCAAGAAGTTCAAAATGCCTGATGTTCCTAAGTATGACGGGAAAACCGACCCACGTGACCATGTGACTGCTTTTACAACCGGAGTTAAGGACAATGACTTAACAAAACAAGAAATTGAGTCGGTCTTAGTCAAAAGGTTTTGAGAAACACTTACCAAAGGAGCACTAACCTGGTATTCTCTTCTCCCTGAAAACTCTATTGATTCTTTTGCTGAGCTTGCATATTCCTTCATAAAAGCACACTCCGGGGCGCAAAAATTGGAGAAAAGAATGGAGGACATATTTAAAATAAAACAAGGAGACACGGAACTACTCCGTGAATTGTAGACAGGTTTCAACGAGAAAGAATGCTACTACCAAGGGTGCCTGATAATTGGGCAGCCATGGCATTTACAAGCAACTTAAATGACAAAAGTTCAGAAGCCACGAGAAGACTCAAGGAAAGCTTGAGAGAATTCCCAGCTACGACATGGAATGATGTCTATAACAGGTACATCACCAAGCTTCGTATAGAAGAAGATACCATTGCTCGTTCAAAAGACGAAGATCGTATCAGTTCCAGACGTTCCGAATCGGACATAAGATCAGGTAAAAGCAGGTATGATCCTTATATGGGACCTTCGGGACGAGAAACTCGTCCCAAGTTTGAAAACACTCGGTCAGAATATAGACCATCAAGCAGAGATGCGGGCTGATCCTCATCAAGATCCAGAAAGGATCGAGATGAACGAACTAGAGGTAATGCACAAATTAGGGATCACGTCTTCAATGTAAGTACTTCCGAACTAGTTTCAGTATTAAGAAATATGGGTGATAAGGTTCGATGACCCAAATAAATGCGGTCAAACCCAAATAAAAGGAACCTAGATTTCTGGTGTGAATTTCATAATGATCATGGACACAGAACTGCAGATTACAGATTTTTACAAGGTGAAATAGAACAATTATTGAAACAAGGCTACTTAACAGAATTGTTTAGTGAAAAAGGTAAGCAGGCATACATGAAGAACATGCAGGAGGCCCCAAAACCTCCATGTCCAAAAATAACTGTCAATGTGATACACGGAGGTGAAGAAGTAAACAGAGTGGTTCGCAAAGTAGCCACGAAGTTCACAATTACACACGGAAAGCGGGTTCGTGAAAATCCGGAAGCACACAATATAACCTTTGATGATGCAGATATCAGTGGGTTAATGCTCCCCCACAACGATGCTCTGGTAATATGCTTACTTATTCATGACACTAACGTAAAAAAGAGTGTTCATTGATCCAGGTAGTTCAGTCAATATTATTTTGCTAAGAGTCGTGGAAGAAATGCTATTGGGGAACCAAGTAATCCCGAAGGCACGAGCCATATCAGGGTTTGATAACTCTTCGGTTATAACCAAAGGGGAAATTAAACTTAGCACTTATGCTGAGGGAGTAATAAAAAATACCAGGTTCCAAATCATCGATACTGACATGGATTATAACGTAATCATGGGAAGACCATGGATCCACGACATGAAAGCAGTACCATCCACCTTGCATCAGTAATTAAATTCCCTTCTGAATGGGGAATTCAACAAATTAGAGGCGATCAGCAAACCGCGAGAAATATAAATTCCGTTGTACTCTACAACAAAAAATTAGAAGTGGAAGAATCAAAAGATAAGGAAATCTCCCAAACGGAAAATGTTGCCCAAACAGGTATGGAAGAAATTACTACCCAAATAGGTACGTAAGATATTATTGCTGAAATAGGTACGAAAGAAGATAGCAATGAGAAGGTGAATCAAGTCACCACAGAAGAAGTACCAAACCACACAGACGTGGATTCCAGACCTGACGTTATTCAGGAACCGAAGGAAGATGAACACATCAAAACAACCACGGAAGAGCTCGAAGCTACTCCAGTGTTCGAACAAAAGCCTGAACAAAAAGTTCACAATGACATGACAGGTATACCTCCAGAAGTGATGACTCATAAGCTAAATGAAGATCCATCCTTCATACTTGTTAAGCAGAAGAAAAGAAAGCAAGGACCATTCAAGAACCAAGTGATTGACGAAGAGGTACAAAAACTCTTGAAAATTGGTTCAATACGCGAGGTAACATACCCTAACTGGTTAGATAAAATTGTAGTGGTGCCTAAAAATAATGGTAAATGGAGAGTATGCGTAGATTACACTGATTTAAATAAAACATGCCCAAAGATTCATTTCTATTACAACATATAGATCAAATGATTGATGCCACTACAGGTCATGAATTATTAAGCTTTCTAGATGCGTACTCTGGTTATAATCAGATTAAAATGGATCCGTCAGACGAGGAAAAAAATTCCTTTATTACAAACAGGGGGACTTATTGTTACAAAGTCATGCCTTTTGGTTTAAAAATGCTGGAGCCATGTATCAAAGGCTAGTGACCAAGATGTTCCAGGAACATCTGGGGAAGACGATGGAAGTTTACATCGATGACATGCTGGTAAAATCAACACATGCGGAGGATCATTTCCAGCACCTCTCTATTACCTTTGAAATTTTACGCAGGTATAATATGAAATTGAATCCAGAAAAATGCGCCTTTGGTGTATCAGGTAAATTTTTGGGTTTCCTTGTATCAAATAGAGAAATAGAGGTAAATCCTGCTCAAATTAAAGCTATTGAAGAAATACCTGATATACTTATGAACAAAAAGGAAGTTCAACGACTAACGGGCAGAATTGTAGCCTTAGGAAGATTTATTTCCAGGTCTTCCGAGAAAAGCTTTAAATTATTTTCAGTTCTCAAGAAGAAAAATCAGTTCGAATGGACTGGATAATGCCAACAGGCTCTCAAAGAGCTGAAGGATTATCTATCAAAACCCTCGTTGCTATCAAAGCCAAGAGAGGGGGAGGGGTTGTATATCTACCTTGCCGTTGCAGAAATTGTCGTAAGTGCAATACTGGTAAGGGAAGACAAAGGTAAACAATCTCCCATTTATTATGTAAGCAAGAATTTATTAGATGCTGAAACTAGATACCCACATCTAGAAAAATTATCCTTGGCTCTAATTATGGCATCTAGAAAATTAAGACCATATTTTCAATGTCATCCAATCACTGTTGTGACCTCATATCCATTAAGAAATATTCTGCATAAACAAGAATTATCAGGAAGGTTAGCCAAATGGGCCATAGAATTAAACAAGCATGATATAATGTATCAGCCTGGGACTGCAATAAAGTCTCAAATATTAGTTGATTTCGTCGCTGATTTTAATAATAGTTTGTCCCTGAAGTGGAAAAAGAGTTACAACTCTTTAACGGTTCTAATCCGGGTCTAGGGACCCTATTTACTGATGATTCTTCTAATGTAAAAGGTGCCGGCTTAGGCATAGTCTTAATATCACCCACGGTTAAAAAGACGCGGGAAGCTATCAAATGTTATCCTATAACTTGCAATGAAGCGGAGTACGAAGTTGTCATTGCAGGGCTGGAACTGGCACGAGAATTCTCAATCGAGCAAATCGTAATCAAAAGTGACTCTCGGGTGGTAGTAAATCAGATGCAGGGGACTTATATTGCTCGGGAGACCTGGATGCAATAGTATCTAGGAAAGGAACGAGATCTCGTAAGGCAATTCAAAACGTGGAAGGTAATACAAATACCTAGAGAGGAAAATGCAAAAGCAGATGCATTGGCTAACCTCGCAGCAGTTACGGAAGTAACAAATGAATACAATACAGTTGTTGTCCATCTGTTCCATTCAGTAATAGACCAAGATAAAAATGAGGTAACTTTTAAAAATTTAACTTGGGATTGGAGAAATGAAATTTTAAATTTTTTGCAGAATGGCACCGTACCTGAAGACAAAAAAGCAGCTCAAGAACTTCGCCGAAAAGCTGCACGGTACTGCCTCATTCGCATTTCTTTATCTCGCAAAATGTTTCGAGGTCCTTTAGAAAAATACCTCGGACCTAACCAAACGGAGTTCGGGATGAGGGAAGTCCACGAAGGACACTATGGAAATCACGCAGGAGCAAGATCCTTGGTCAAAACCCTAATCAGAGCTGGGTATTATTGGCCTAAGATGGAAGAAGAGGCCGAGGACTTCGTATCCAAATGCGACAAATGCCAACGAATTTCTAACAACTTGCACCGACCAGCAGAGTTATTGCACCCAGTGATATCGCCATGGCCGCTCATGAAATGGGGGATGGACATAGTGGGACCCCTTCCCGTAGCTAAAGGAAAGGTACGATTCTTACTCGTGTTAACTAACTATTTCACGAAATGGGTGGAGGCAGAAGCCTTTAAACAAGAGCGAGAAAAAGAAATAAAAAGCTTCATATGGAGAAATATAATATGCCGATTTGGAATACTGAAGGAGATCGTATGTGATAATGGCCCGCATTTCATAGGCTCGCAAATCACAAAATTCTTCGAAAGTTGGCAAATCAGACGAATTACTTCAACACCATATCACCCCGTGGCTAATGGGCAAGTTGAATAAACGAATAAGGTCTTCATCAATAGCCTAAAGAAAAGGTTAGGAAGCCAAAGGAAATTGACCTGAAGAATTACCAGCTATGGGCTTACAGAACAACTTCTAAAATAGCCACGGGAGAAACTCCATTCGCCCTTTTTTTATGGATCAGAAGCCTTAATACCGGTGGATATTGGTGAATCAAGCATAAGGTTTACAATAGCCACGAAAGATATAAACAGCGGCGAGTTGAGAACTAATCTAGACTTTCTCGAACAAAGAAGAGAAGCCGCGCTGATACGTATGGCAGCTCAAAAATAAATCATAGAGCGTTATTACAACTGGAAAGCTCACCTCAGATATTTCAAAACTGGGGACTTCGTTCTCAAGAAAGTCTTCCAATCAACAAAAGAAACTGCTGCGGGAAAGTTAAACCCAAATTTGGAAGGACCCTACAAAGTCTGAGGCATCGTTAGGAAAGGCGCCTATGAGCTGGAAACTATGGACAACAGGATCTTACCAACAAGCTGGAATGCCATCCATTTGAAGAAGTATTACTTCTAAAGAAAAGGAATACCCTCGGTCAGGTATCACTATGTTCGATTTCATATTTGTACAGGTAAAATCTTACTAACCATTATAGATGATAGGCAAAAAGCTAACCCATCACCAGATGATGATATTAGACCTGCAAAGACGCGAGGAAGTAACTGAAATACCGGTCTAGGGTTACACTTTCTGATGGAAGTTTTAAAGGGTTAAGCAGTCATCATCTAAAAACTATATACCTTCGAGTCCCGTATGTTTTTCCTTTTCAAGAAAAGGACCACAAAGAAAGAATAGTCAAGTGCTCGAGATTTCATTCTTCAAAGCTCAAATACTTGGGGGACTATAGAGTATGGAAGGCAAAGACAAAGCAAAGAAGACTATGAAAAAGTCAAAGCTCGAGCTTGAAAATCCATCTACCCAACAAGTCAAGTGATACGAGCAAAATCAAAAGAGCCAAAGACCCAAAAACACAAAAGCCTGATTCAAAAACCTTCGAACAATGTTCATATATGTAAACAAACGTTCATGTTAAAAGGTAAAATATTAGTTACGAGGGAGAAATGCACATCTTTGTACTTATTTAGAAAACTGTTGTAACTAAAAATAGTTGTGGATAAAGATCATCATCTTTGTACTCATTTAGAAAATTGTTGTAACTAAAAACAGTTATGAAATCTTTGTACTCATACAGAAAAATGTTATCAATAAAAAATAGTTACAGATGAAAGATCACTATCCTTGCATTTATTCAAAAAACTGTTATAAACAAAAAATAGTTATGAATAAAAAAGCATCACCCTCGTGTTTATTAAAAACTGTAGTCAATAAAAACAGTTACGGATAAAAACCCATACCTTTATGAAAACTGTTACAAACAAAAAATAGTTATTCCCCTGTGTTAACTCGAAAAAATTGTTACATAAGGAAAACAGTTACGAAATACAAGTGTATATCAAACCTGTTAAAAGAAAACGGTTGCAACATGAGTTTTAGACGATAATCAAACACATGTAAAGTGTTATGAAAGTTCGGCACAAAAACATTCTTCAGAAATATTACTAAACATGTGAAAAAATCTTATCTCTCTATTGCATTTTTATTATGAAGTTGAGACGTCTTCTTCATTAAGTGTAGATCAAAAAAGGGGCCCTCTTTCATAAAACCGTAACTGCTACGAAACGTTACGGATAATCAAAGCATTTTATATGCAAAACTCATAGGTAAAACTTAAACCTCAAAAATGAAGCATGCAAAAGACTTAAAGAGTAGAACAGAAACTCAAAACAAAAGTCATACTTGCATTAATATACTAACGGCTAAGTAAACTAAGTATTAACTTATACTTAACCGTATAAAGTTTATATACATTCAGGTGCCCCAAAGTTGTCATTTGAGAACTTAAAAGGATCTAAACTTACCCACGATGGGAATGGGGGTAACTACCAATTGAAACAAAAGAAAAAAAAAAGGAACCAACTTCTTAAACTTCTTTGGAAGGGGGATTGAATTCACTAGCAAAGGGAACAGGAGCAGCTGGGGACGAAGAGACTTGAACAGCAGAAGCCTCACCTTCAGGTGAAGAGAGATTCGGACCTTGTTGAGCCTTCTCAATGGCCTCCTTGATTTTTGCAATTTTAGCATTAAGGTCGAAACCCTCTTGGCTCATTTCAGTCAATGTGTCGAGGCGAGAGTTCATATACGACCAACTAATATCAACAGTTGTCCTATCTTCAATAGCTTCGTAATCTTTTTCCCATAGCATAACCTCAGCTCTTAGTTCGTCCCTCTCAGCCACAACAACATCATTGGAGGCCCTTAAAAGAGCGAGAGACCTTTCCAGGAATTGAACTTTCTCCAAAGAGTTACGGAGATCCTCTTGGGTCTGAGTAAGTGATTGCACAAGCTCGCCTGAATACTCCTCCTTTTGGTTCAGCAAGGCCTTCAAATTCCTGATCTCTTCAGAGGCATGAGACAGCTGCTCCGCAAATAAGAATTCAAGGACGTTCTTATCTTTGCCCGCCTGATCAGAAGATGCTTTCTCCATGGCCAACTCTGCCGTCATGACTCTCACTTGCTGCTCCAAGGTACATTTTTCTTCTTCTACGACCTCCATGTCGAGCCTTAAGCTTTCATACTGCTCCTTCCAATTATCTGCTTCAGGACGCCATTCTTTCACATCCTGCTCCGTGTTAGAAACCCTCTTCATAAGCTCCGTGCCTATAAGATTGATCTGCAAAAGAAAGTCAATTAGATATGGTAAATACATGTACAAGAATGAACACAAGAAAATGCAGTTTACCTTTAAAGAAGTATGCACGATTTCATTAGCCCATGTAAAGGAACTGTGGCTGTCCAACTTAGCTCTCTCTGTCGGGCCTATCAATGGTTTCAACCATACATCAGGATGGCCCGACTTTTTAAAGAGACTACCCTCTGCTGGAACTTCTATCATCACCTACCTCATCTCCCTGCTGGAAGACCCTACTTCTGTAACAGAAGGCACGGAAGCAGGTAGAGATGCAGGAGCCACGGGCACGGAAGTTTGAGAGGCCAAAAAAGCCACGGGAGAGAGAGCAACGACAGGAGCAGGAATAGCCACGGGAGCAGGAGAAACAATTGGAACAGTTTAAGGGAGTTCTCTAAGAGAGGGAGAGAAAACAGCCAAGGGAGCTTCATCAGCAACAGGACCAAAGCCTTCACGGAACAGATGGTCAACAGATTCACGCACGGGAGAGGGAGTAGCATCCTCGGAGGTAGAAAGTCCAACTTCAGGCAAGGAAGGCACAATGACAGGTGTAGACTCGTCGTCTGATACCACCTTCCTTCTGCGTGACCTATGGACCAAAGTGCCCTCTTCTTCTTCCGAGGTCCTTGACCCACCTACCTTCCTCTTTCAAGAAGAAAAACCTGAAATGATTTCTTGTGCCTGAGCCAGGGACAACTTGGGAACAGACGCAGCAGAAACTCCACGAGCGGGAAACCCTGTCAAAAGAAAAAGGGTAAAAAAGAAACGCTTAAACAAGAAAAGAAGCAAAAATAAAAGCTTCACTTACCGTGAGTCTTAACTCTCCAACCTTACTTCTTGGAGAAGTACTTCCATGAACGTTCTTCCAATGGAGCGGTTAACAAAAGCGTTTCTACCCAATCTCAAAAACCGGAGACATTCTCGAGAGTTTCTATGATTGTTGCAAAAAGAAGAAACAGTTACGGTGTTAATAAAATATCAAAAGCAAAAAGGAAGGAATGTGAGCAAAAATGTACTCACGTGCACGATTCCACTTCTCAGGGAAGGGAAGATTTTCTTCACCTACTCAAGAAGCAGTAGGCACAGCAACATACCAAAGAAACCAACCTTGAACCTTATCATCGTTAGGAGTCATCAACACTCTTTTACTCCTGGCAGCCAGGGTAAAAATTCCTTGACGCAACAACATTGAGGAATAAAGGTGAATAAGATGATTAAAGGTGAAGGGGACCGAAGCTAAAGTATCGAAACATCTAAGACATGCAACGACTCGCCATATAAGAGGACCGACTTGTCTCAAACAAATTTTGAAAAATTGACAGAACTAGATGATAACTGGGTCGATGGGAGGCTTGAACCCTAAGGTAAAGGGATAGGTATAAACAAAAGAATAGCCCATCTTGTAAGACGTTATTCTTTGATTACCATTTAGAACGACGACGGGAAAATTGGACTTCCAAAAACAGTCCCTGCGTATAAGAAGAATTAAACCTTCAGTAATCAGGGTAGGATACTTATCAACACTATCAAGAGATGACAATGAAGAAAGTTGATCTCTAAGAGACTGACTATCCCTAGCGAAGGTAAACTCCGCAGGTACTATTTCATCGACCCGTGGTTCACGCAAAGGTTCGTGATGTTCTCTACCTTTGGACGAAGATCTGGAAGCCCTAGCTCTCGGAGAAGTTAAAGACCTAGAAGAAGGAGAGGAATTAATTTGAGAAGAGGAAGAACCCTTTGAAGGACTAGAACCTAAACTCCTCAACCTTCCACCTCTCCAGCTCCGCGTCGGAGCAGAAGAGAGAGTCAAATCTCCGCGTCGGAGCAGAAGACATATTTACAAAGACAAGGAAAAAGTTCTTTACAAATAAAGAATGAAAGTTAGAAGCTTTTCGTGAAAGTAAAGAAAGGAAAATGGGTATTTATACTCGAAGACAACCGTCAAAAATGGGAAAAAACAATGATGTGAAAGCCATAATTGAATGTGTCACTTCGTGACTGATGCAGCAGCAAAAAGCCCTAAAAGGCACTGAACAATTGCAGAACCAACCCAGAGATGACACGTGGCTTAAGAATTAAATGGGAGTGACAAGTACCGCCTACGTTCAGAGAAAGATGCAATGTTTCGAGTGAAGCGGCGGCAAAATATTCCCGCCATAAATGAGTATCCACTTACCAAATATTAATCGATAAATAAATGATAAGTGGGGGGACTATCTGTATAGGTAAAAAGAGCTTCACACGGAAATAATTCTTAATGACTCAGCTAGTTATGTGGAGCAATAAAAACATGACAGATGGACATGATTCTATAAAGAGGTACGAAGCAAAGAGGCACGACACAATATACCTACGGGCTAATCAGCTACGGGAAACTCAACCTAATTGAGACAAGGAAGAGACACAGTCGGAATGAATCCGGACAGAGCTACGGGCAGATTCAGAGATCTTCAATTAATGATCCACACATTACACAACCTTCACCCAACAGTTACGGTTATTCTTTTTAACGTTACAATAATGTCATAATTAGTCATTAATGTGCGATCATTGTAAAAGGTAGACGTTATATTAAGAAATTCACTATATAAGAGAATAAAATATAACTTGTAAGGGACATTCGAACTACGATTATAATATACTTTACTTTCTGTGCATCTCATTATTTTCTATTTACTTATTTATTCGCAATTATCATTATTACCTTGGTTATCAGAAACCCGCGTTCATCCTAAAAATAGTTTTGGTCAAAGGATCTAATTCTTTGGTTAAACAACGTGCAGCTCGTGAAACTTGTGGTTACGACCCTAGTACACCCGGCGGGGATGATGATGACGACGACGTAGATGGGCTTGCCTCTGATCCTTGGTATGAAGATGAGTATGCTCATGGAGATGATGCGGTGTGATGCCTTTGTACTTAGTTTTTCTTTTGCTTTGCTATTTTTGTGAGGGCTTTCTCGAGCCCTTTGTAAAAAGTACTGTAATCCAACAATTGAAATGGAACAATTTCCTTTTTCTATGTATTTTTGGATTCCCATTCTCTTTTTCCTCTCGTTTGCTATGTGGGGGAAGTCCCTAATTTTTCGGCCGTTTGCATGTAATGTTGATTTGGCAGAGTCGAACATAGACCGACTTGAGGTCAAATATAAGTTAGCTCGAATGAGATCGAGGTTTGATTGATTCGATCAAGGTCGAGTGTCAAACAATTCTAGTGAGGTCGAATGTAAAGTAATCCGAGCAATGTCGAATGTTAAATAATTTGAACGAGTCGAATGTAAGATAATTCGAGCGAGGGGGAATGTAAGATAATTCGAGCGAGTCGAATGTAAAATAATTCAAGAGAGGTCTAATGTAAAGTAATTCGAGTGAGGTCGAATGTAAAATAATTCGAGCGAGGTCGAATGTCGAATAATTCGAGCGAGGTCAAATGTAAGATAATTTGAGCGAGTCTAATGTAAGATAATTCGAGCGAGTCGAATGTAAAGTAATTCGAGCGAGGTAGAATGTAAAATAATTCGAGCGAGGTCAAATGTCAAATAATTTGAGCAAGGTCTAATGTAGAATGGTTTGGTAGAGTTGTGCAAGAATGTTGCATGCTGCTTTGTTTATTCATTCATTGCAGAATGTTACATATTTCTGTTTGTTCCATACATACATTTGAGAATTTCCTGTCTACCTAGTCCCTTCATCGCTCGCCTTGGAGAAGTAGTCGATAGGCAGGGCAATGAATTATACACTTGAACTTTGAGACGTCCCTTTGTCACCTCATTAAAAACCTCCCCGATAAAACTCGATTGGGATAAAACCCGGTGAGGAAAAAAGAGTACGACTTAGAGGACGTTTGTTCTCAAAAGTTAAAGTATTTGAGGTGGGCGACGTTCCAATTGCTTGGTAGTAGCTTTCCCTCCATTGTTTCTAGTTGGAATGATCCTTTGTTTGTTGCTGCCGTGATTTTGTATGGCCCATCCTAATTGGTTCCTAGTTTGCCTTCTCTTGGGTCTTTGCTCGCCTGTGTTTTGGCCTTGAGTACATAGTCCCCGACTTTGAGTGGTCTTACTTTGGCCTTATTGTTGTAATATCGTTCCGCTTACTATTTTTGGGCTATCATTCTTATGTAAGCCATGTCTCTTCGCTCCTCCGCTTCGTCCAGGTCTTGCTTTCTAATCTCGTCATTGCTTCGTCCGCTCTCATTGGAGTATCTCAAACATGGTTCCCCGACCTCGACTGGTATCACTGTGTCAGTCCCATGGACTAGTGAATATGGCGTTTCTCCTGTGCTCGTTTTTGGCATGGTGCGGTATGCCCAAAGCACTCCTGGTAGTAGTTCCGGCCATAGTCCTTTGGCGTCTTCGAGTTTCTTCTTCATGATGTTCACTATTGTTTTGTTGGAGGATTCGGCTTGGCCGTTTCCTGTAGGGTTATATGGCGTGGGGAGTATTCACTTGATGTGCCATTTCTTGAAGAATTCAGCGGTCTTTTTTCCGGTGAACTGGGGTCCGTTGTCACAGCTAATTTCTTTGGGGATGCCAAAGCGGCGTATGATGTTCCTCCTTATGAATGTGATAACTTCTTGTTCGCTTATTTGGGAGAATGCATCTGCTTCTACCCATTTGAAAAAGTAGTCAGTTAAAACCAAAAGGAAACGCACATTACCTCGTCCCACTGGAAGTGGTCCAACGATGTTCATTCCCCATTTGATGAATGGCCATGGCGATGTGACCGAGTGGAGGTTCTCGCCCGCTTGGTGTATCATAGGATCATATTTCTGGCACTACTCAAACTTTTTGACGAAGTCGGCGGCTTCCTTATTCATGGTGGGCCAATAATAGCATGCTCGCATAAGGCATCTGACGAGGGCTCGGTTGCTAGTATGGGCACCACAGTGCCTTCGTGTACTTCCTCGAGGACGCGTCTTGTTTTGTTTGGCCCTAGGCATTTCGCCAAGGGATCGCCAAACGTTCTTTTATATAGGTCATAGTTGATGATGTTGTATCTAGCCGCCTGCATTCGTAGATTTTTGGATTCTTTTTTATTTGATGGGGTTATTCCCTCTTGAAAATATGTTATAATACAGTTGCGCCAGTCCCAATTTAAATTTACAGAGTGTACCTCAAGTTGGTCTATTGACGAGTGGAGGAGGGTAACCACATTTTCTTTTCCACTAATGTTTGTGGTTGCTGCTGCTAATTTGGCGAGGTCATCTGCCTCGATATTTTATGGTCGAGGTATCTAGTCGAGTTGATATTCATCGAATTCCGGCTGTAGTTTATGAATTTCTGCCTGGTACTTTTGTAGCCTCTGCTCTTTGATTTGGAAAGTCCCTATGACTTGGTTGACAACGAGTTGTGAGTCGCATCGGAGGACGACTCGTCGTGCTCCATACTTGAGAGCTAGCTTTAATCCTGCAATTCGACATCGTACTCTACCTCATTGTTAGTCATATCAGGGCACCATATGGAGTGGCGGATGACTTCGCCTGTTGGGACCTCGAGTACGAGTCCAGTCCAGATCCTGACGCATTGGAAGAGCCGTCGATGTATAGGACCCATAGGTCGGGTAACTTGGGAGAGGTACGAGAAGTTTCCTGCTCGACCTCGTGCATTATTTTGGCACTGAAATCGGCGACGAAGTTGGCAAGTACCTGCGACTTTATCGCAGTTCGCGGATGATATGTTATATCGTGCTCGCTCAATTCTATGGCCCACATGGCCAGTCTCCCCGACAGCTCTAGTTTATGTAGGATGCTTCTTAGGGGAAGATCGTGACCACCGATATGGGGTGACATTGAAAATAGGGTCTAAGCTTTCATCAAGCTTTGACCAATGCCAGGGCCAACTTTTCAAGGTGGGGGTACCTCGTTTCGGCGTCGACTAGGGTTTTTCTAATGTAATAAATTTGAGATTGCGTACCTTTGTTTTCACAGACCAGCATTGCACTTACTGCGTCCTCTAATACGGCCAAGTATATCAGGAGACGCTCGTTGGGTTTTGCTTTGGCGAGTAGTTGGGGCGAGGACAAATATGCCATTAGTTCTCTTAATGCCTTGATGCATTCTGAATTCCACTAGAGTCCGTTGTCCTTTTTGATTACGTTGAATAATTTGTGGCATCTGTCAGAGGATCGTGAGATGAACCTCAATAGGGCAGCTATACGGCCGACAATTTTTGTACTTGTTTCTTGCTGGTCAATATGTCAGGTATTCCCTCGATGGATTTGATCTGGTTGGGGTTGACCTCGATTCCTCTTTGCGATACTAGGAAATCGAGGAACTTCCCAGAGGTCACGCCGAAGGCACACTTTTCGAGGTTCAGCTTCATGCAGTATCGTCTTAGTATATCGAAGGCTTCCTTCAGATGGTCGATGTGATCTTCCTTTCTTTTTGATTTGACCAACATATCGTCTATATAAACCTCTATTGTTTTTCCAAGTTGATCCTTGAACATCTTGGTGACCAGCCTTTGATAAGTTGCTCTTTGTGTTCTTCAACCCGAACGGCATGACTCTGTAGCAATACGTCCCTTGGTGGGTAATGAAAGTTGTTTTTTCCTGGTCCTCCTCCTCCATGAGGATTTGGTTGTAAACTGAGTAGGAATCTAAGAAACTTAACAACTCGTGCCCCGTTTTTGCGTCGCTGAGTTGATCGATGTGAGTTAACTTTTGGGCATCCTTTGGGCATGTTTTGTTTAGGTAACGGGAGGATTTGTTTACTTCCTGTTTTTCTTCTTTACCATGAACACGTTGGCAACCCATTGGGGGTATTTTGACTCCCGGATGGAGCCGTTGGAGAGTAATTTTTCCACCTCATCGTGGACGGCCTTATTGATTGCAGTGTTGAACTTTCTTCTTATTTGTCGTACCGGCGTGTAGAGTGGATCAACATTCAGCTTGTGTCTAGCAATGTCTTTTTAGAGATACCTGGCATATATTCATGGAAGAAAGCAAACAGATCGGCGTTGTCAATTCAAAATTTATGAAATTTACCTAGTTTTGAGAGTTTATGGCCAATGTTAGCCTTTTTCTATGGTCACTGTTGTCTAGTTGGACGGGGTCGAGGTATTCTATCGTTGACCCTGTGGCTTTTACGATGGTGGGGTCCTTAATGACGTCTTTTTGTTCGTCAAATTCAGGCCCCGACTTCGGTGATTGCTATGCTCCCGAGCCCACTTCCTTTAATTATTGAGTGTATGTGCAATCTTGGGCGATGCGGTAGCATTCTTGAGTTGTGCGATGTTCCCCGCGGTAGCAGTCTTGAGTTTTGCGCTGTTCCCCGTGGATGCTGAATATTCCCCATGGGTTAGGAAAATCAATTACTTGATCTAAGGTTGACGAGATTGCCCGCATGGCGTGTATCTAGGGTCGCCCTATGATGGCATTTTAGGTTGTATCCTGGTTCGGGAACGTTGTCTCTAGGACGACGCCCCCGGCTAGAACGAGTAGCGTTATCTCTCCTAAGGTTCGCTCAACTGCATTGTTAAAACCTGTTGGTGTTATGCAGCGTGGTACTATCTTGTCCTCGAGTCTCATTTGTGCCATAACTCGGGGGTGGATAATACACGCGCCGCTCCCGTCGTCTACCATTATTATTTTCACATCGGTATCTGAAATACGTAAAGTAATGAAAAGAGCATCGAAGTGAGGAAAGGTCAAACTGTGGTTATCTGACTTATCGAAGATGATACTGTCTTAGAGGTCATCATACCGTTCGTGGGTGATCGACTGCTTCAGTTTATGTGTGGTGGTGAACTTCACGTGATTGATTGTTGCTTCGTCGCCTTCACCGATGATCATTTGGGTGGTGTGGGAAGGGGAGGGTGGCTTTGGAGGGCCTTGGTGTTGTTCTCGTCCGCTGCTGAAGTTGGCTCTTCTTCAGTCGCTCATCAGTTCTTTTAGATGTCCTTGGTGAAGCATGTTCACTACTTCTTGCCGTAAGGCTATGCAGTCCTCACTCTTATGACCCCTCTCCTAGTGGAACTGACTGAGGGCATTCGATTTTGTGGTATTTGGGTCATACTTCTTCTTTTGCGGCCACTTCACCTTAGGGTCGAGCTTCTCTAGTGCGTACACTAGTTCTGAAGGGGAAACACAAAAATTGTGAGCAGATAAGAGTGGAGGCATACCTCTTTCGTTTCATTGAGTCCCTGTATGTGGCCTGGACGGCCTTTCTGTATGGCGAGGAGATGGTGGGATGGTCGTTATGATGTATGGTTGGTGCCTGTCTCGGATGAGGCATGGATCTGAATGATCTTTTCGGCCATCATTACGGAACTCTTTCCTCGACTCCGTTTGGACTGATGTTAGCCATTGGGTTGGACCGTTAAGGTCGTCCTCGTCTGATCTCACCTCAGCACAATAGGCGTAATTTCTTCCCAGGTGGTGGGAGGGTATTTCATGAGTCTGCTTAACAACTTCCTAGTCGCCTCGACCCATTCCTATTCAACCTATTTTGGAAGGCTGCCACCGCCATCCTTCTGATATGTTTGTCAAGCTCATTCTAACTCTGTTGAACCGGATGAGGAAGTCCCTGAGTCTCTCGCCAGGCGATTGTCTGACACCGAATATGTCATTCACCCTGGCCTCCGCCTTCTTAGCCCCGATGTGGGTGATGAAAACTTTGTCGGCCATTTCATTGAGCGTTGTTATTGAACGTGCTGGTAATTGTGAGTACCATGTTAAGGCTCCCCCTGTTAGGGTTTCGCTAAACTTCTTCAGCGGCACTTATGGTACCTGCTCTTTTGAGAGGTCGTTGCCTTTTACTGCTGTGACGTAATGAATGATGTGATCTTCAGGGTCCGTTGTGTTGTCATGTATTTTCAAATATGGTGGCATTTTGAAGGTCTTGGGTATGGCATGTGGGGTTGCCTCTTCACTGTACGGTTGTTCGATGAACCGACCGATGTCTCGTTTTGGTAGATGTTTCGGGGCGCTTGGTATCTTATCAACCATTTCTTGGTGCTCCCTCATTTGGTCGCGGAGCGCTTTATTATAGTTCTCCATTTCTTCCATTTTCTTTAGAATTTCCGCAAGTGCATCATTACCTGTATCAACAACAGTGTAAGTGTTACCTATTGGGAGAGGATCGGGTTGCTCGTTGACGGTTGTTGCAGTATCCGCTCGTGTGGCGCTCCTACTCGCCCCATAGCGGGTTTGTCGAGTATGTTGTTTAGGGTACTTGTCAATCACGCCTCAAGTAGTTTTTTCACTGCTGGTGGCGCTTCTTTTACTGTGGACGTGGAGGCCCCCCTTTCGTGTGAAACGGTTACACTCCCATGAGGGAGAGGTGAGTCACTTCACCTGGGTGTGGCACTAGGCGTCACATTCTCATTGTCTTCTCTGTCACCTCGTTGATGGTGTTCAAGAGGTTGGCAGTGACATCCACTATTGCCTTCAGTCTTACATCTCCTTTTCCTGCCATTGTTAGATCGTGCAAACGAGAAAAAGATGGTTGTTGTCGTGTTTTTTTAGATCTAAAAGAAACTAAAATTTTAACTAGAAACTCCCCACAAACGGCGCCAAATTATTTTAACAAAAAAGTGTTAAACTTTTTCTTAGAACGAATTAGTAAGAAAATAAAGGATGAATCCTAGTTAGATATAAAATCTACTAGATCTGAAGGCTTAATGTATTAATGATGTAGGGTCGTGTCTGTTAATATTGAATGATGATTAGAAGTGCTCAATGATTGACAATGAATGCAATAGAGAAAGCAAGTAATGAAAGTAGATAATGGCAATAAATGTAATAAGAAGGAGTTTGTCACCCAAATGTTTAGATAACTTGGATGATTCTCCTTGCTGACAACAACGTGGGACAATATAAAATGAAGGTGGACAAGAAATCCTTAGCTATATATTGAGCAGTGGAATCAGTAGACAAGACAATCTTTGTATATTCTCTATAGTCAACATTTACAATGTGTTCTTTTCAGAAAAGTGAAGATCCTTTTTTGTTCTTTATCTCTTCATATTTGTTCTTTATCTCTTCATAAATAAACAATCAAACTTTTGAGTTAATTTTCATAGAATATGCGGTAAACGAAGTTCAAAACAATAAAGTCATCTTGTATCAAAATATCCTCCTAAAATTACATTTTCTTAACAACTTCGATCGATAGTAAGTTCAACTAGAACACAAAGAAGTCTTTTGACATAGAACAGAAGTAGTGATAATATAATATGAAAAAAGAAAAATTATAATAGGACATACCTTCACCAAATTCTAATCAACCTAAACTTTGTAATCTTTCTTTCACTAATTTACAAGAAAAAAATTCTTTTATCATTCATTCCGTAGAACCGTAAAGAATAGTTTAAACGAACCATAGATGAATAGTTGTAACAAAAATAGGAAGAAAGATTCAAACAAATACGATACATTATGCTTGCTATAGGCCAAAAGATTCAGATCCACACCAAAAATGC
Organism: Nicotiana undulata; assembly: GCA_005239495.1. NCBI lineage: Eukaryota > Viridiplantae > Streptophyta > Magnoliopsida > Solanales > Solanaceae > Nicotiana > Nicotiana undulata. The sequence goes on along the minus strand of ML299747.1, from coordinate 3,855 downwards.
ACAAGTAAATCGGCAACAAAGAAATAACAAACATATGAAGAATTAATTAACGTAATAAAAAAGAGGGTAGAAAGAACGAATGCTTAACCTCGTATGCAAATAGTCAAAGTTATGTGGTATGCTTTACACAAGGTAGCAGCTGAGTTTTTCTTTGTGAGGTTTTAGGATTTGTTTCGAATGTATCTAATAACAAACAAAAAGACTCTAAACCCTAAAAATCTGCTTTTCTTGTGTTATGTATTGTTATTTTCTTTTGCAAATATGGTATATTACCTAGTCAAATAAGGAAAAATCTAATACATAATATTTAGTTGATTTTGAATTCTTAATAATTAGAAAATAATTAAATGATTATATACAAATATTAGTGAAAATTAAATGACTATTTTGTCCTGTGTGACTCTATTTTAAAAGGGTAAAAAAGACGAACGACTTTTCGCAAAGGGGTTTCGTGCTTTTAATATAATATATATAGATAGATATAGATATAAATTATACAAAAACTAACTTCATCTTTTTACGCGCCTCTTCCCCTCTTCTGAAACTTTTCTCAAATGTACTCCAAATCACTTCTGATGGGTTTAAAGTATCTTAGATTTACGTTTTGATGATCTAACGAACTTATTGTCAAGAACTAGATAAAAGACCCGATGCACACTTGGTATATTTCTGCAGCAATGGACTTAAGCTAATATGAGCTGTATGACTTCAGATAGAAAAGAACCAACTCAGGGACCTGATACCTTGGAGTTTCTCTAACAACAGTACAAAGACAACTCTACGGTTGAAAAGTGACTGCCTGCAACTGTGCACACTACAGTGCAGAAACATTGCAGCAGTCACTTCCCATTGAGAAGGGCCTTGTACCAACCAAGTATGTACATCATCCATGTGATGTCATCCAAAGTATATCAACAAGGAGTATTACAATAAAACATCACTTGAACATTTTGTGATTTTTCTCAAGCATTCAAGATCTGATCATCTAGCATTGAAGTCAAAAGTGTATCGAAAACAAAGTGCAACACTACTACGGACCAGTTCCATAACAAGTCTTTTGTATGTCCTTAGTCGAGTTGTACCTTTGTATTTGTTCTTCATTGTAATTCCTATTATGCTTATTTAGAAGCTCTAGTTAGGAACCTCAAAAACCATAAACCCGTAGAGTTTGTGTTGTGACTAGAGTTAGTCATGAGTTGAAGTATTTGTTACAGGTGTGTTGCAAAGTGGCTTGTAATAGGTGTATTACAAGTTAGTGAGGGATTAAGAGTTTAATTCCTAGGTTGTAATATGTTGTAATATAAAGATTGCTCAGTAGTGAAGTTGAAATCCTACCAGTGTAGGTCGTGGTTTTTTATCCCTTTGAGCAGGAATTTTTCCATGTAAAAATCATGTGTGTTATTTACTTACTGTTACATTAGTTTGTATTGCGGGAACTATTACAGGACCAGGTCTCTATACAGGTTGGTGGACTCATATATTCTATCAATTGGTATCAGAGCAGGTTCTTTCTAAAAGGCTAACACCTAGAGATGATCCAAAAATGGCTGCTCCACAAAACTTCGAGGAAGGACAATCAACCTACATGCCTTCGAGATTCAACGGCCACTGCTATGGTTGGTGAAAACCTCGAATGTATGACTTCATAATGGTAGAAGACTCTGACATATGGGATGTTATTTGTGATGGTCCATATGTCCCAATGAAGAAAGTAGGAGAACCTGATGTAATGGCACCGAAAACCAGAAAAGAATACACTGACGTTGACAGGAAAGCTGTAGAAAAGAACTTTCGTGTCAAAAACATCTTGGTGTGTGGAATAGGACCTGATGAATATAACAGGATCTCAGCTTGTCAATCTGCCAACGAGATATGTGAAGCCTTACAAACGGCACATGAAGTAACTACTGAAGTAAAATAGTCGAAGATTGATGTGCTCACCACAGAGTATGAGCTCTTTAGAATGAAAGATGATGAATCTATTCAAGACATGCATACTCGATTCACTTCCATTATAAATGAGCTGCACTTTCTTAGAGAAATCATTCCTAGAAACAAGCTTGTGAGGAAAGTCCTTAGCATCTTGCCCAGCTCATGGGAGAGTAAGGTGAACACTATCACTGAAGTCAAGGACCTGCAGACTTTAACTATGGACGAGCTAGTTGGGAATCTGAAAACCTAAGAGATGAAGAGAAAGAAGGACAGTGAAAGAAGAGAACCAAAACAGGAGATGAACCTGGTACTCAAGGATGAAAACAATGACTCAAGTGAGGAGGATAGTGATATGGCATACCTTACCAGAAGGTTTCAGAAAATGGTTCGAAGGAATGGAGGGATACCAAAGAGAGGTAGTCCCAGCAAGCCAAAGAACTATGAACTCTGTCTTAAGTGTGGAAAGACAGGACATTTCATCAAGGACTGCCCTCTTCTGAAGCAAGAGCATTTCAAGCACAACTCTGATAAAGCAGCAAAGAGGAACCCGGTTTCTGACAAACGCTTCAAAAGAAAAAACGCAGCTGACAATGTTGTGACAAGCACTTGCAGCATGGGGAGATTCCTCCAATGAATCATAAGAAGAAGATGATGTAAGAGATAGTTCCATGATGGAAGTGGAAAATGAAGCAAAGTGATATGACTCAATATTTGCCTTGATGGCTCAGTCACACGATGATGAAGATGAAGACAATGATGAGGTAACTTTTAGGGATGTTCAGAGGAATCTGGAATCCTACTCTCCCAAGAAACCCATGTCATTAGATAATGTTTTAATTGATTCATATCATAGTCTTGTTGATGATAAGGATGCCTTGACCATAGAGTTAGGAGATGCTGAGCAAACTAGGGATGACATGGTCGTATGGGTAGTTGATTTGAAGGAAACTATAGAAAATCTGGAAAAAGAGAAGGAAGCTCTAACAGAAAAATTTGCTAGTGTAGAACATGAAAGATATGATATAATGGTAGTCATAGTTGACTTCAAAGAAACCATAGAGAACTTTATCAAAGAAAAGAATACTTTAGCAGAGAAAGTTGCCATTATAGAGAAAGAAAGAGATGATCTCTTAGTGGTAATTGTAGACCTTGAGGAATTTGAGGGACTTAAGCAGAATGTAAGCCTGGAAACTTCAAGAAAGGGAATGAAGTAGCTAGTGAGGCACACATTAGACTTGAAACTGAGCTAAATAATGTGAAACCTTGTTTGTGTGCTGAGCTTGAGAAAAATAGGCAGCTTCAAGCAGAATTGGAGAAAGTAAAAAATGATCTCGAAACATCTCTCAAGTGGACCTGGTCCTCAAATGTTGTTAGTGCCATGTACTTCAATAGTAATGGAAACAGGCAGGGAATAGGGTTCCAAAGGGAGAAAATTCCCTACAACCCTCATAGAAAGTATGTCACTGTACCTGATAACTGGTTGTGTACCCACTGTGGGAACAATGAGCACTTCAAGGAAGATTGTCAGGCTAGAGTCCAGTATGTTCAGAAAAATAAAGTTTTTGCCGAAAAAGTAACTACTGGAAGGGGACCAGGTGCCACTCGCAAAAAATGCATATTGCCTGCTTGGACTAGAAGAACTCTCATTCATCCTTTTTCTCATTACAAGGGACCCAAACTTGTTTGAGTTCCTAAATCTAACCCTTGATCTATTTGTGCAGGGAACAGTGAGAGGAAACAGTCAACAATGGATTATGGACAGTGGATGCTCTAAGCATATGACTGGGAATACCATGGACTTCCTTTCACTAAAAGCCCTGCAATGAGGGAATGAATCCTTTGGAAATGGGAAAACGGGGTACATTTGTCACGACCCAAACTGGAGGATCATGACTAGCACCCGGGCCATACTTGCCGAGCACC
>ML299745.1:0-15997 GCA_005239495.1 Nicotiana undulata | reverse complement strand
TTATCTTTAACTTTTAGCTTTTTAATTTCATTTTTAGTAGTTAGTTCATTTCATTTCCGTAGTAATAAGACTTTCTTAGGTTTTCTTCATGCTATGGTTCTTTCCCAAGAAATACATTTTGAAGTGAACCGGGTGACTTGTCCCTATGATGGATGGTGTGACAACTTTCTTAAGGGAATTAGTCTTATGTTGCTAGGAAGAGACTCTTGGATTATTTGGTACTAAAGAAATTAATCTCTTGTATGAGAAATGTGATCTAAGAATACCACTCCAAATGAGTTTTAAATGAAAACAAATAAGTTGTATGGTGCAAAACAATTATTGTGATAAATTCTTGGCTCTTGTAGTGACTCTTTACATACTAGCTCGAAATTATTGCTCTCAACTCCTATAAAAAACAGGCAACCTCACCATCACTCTGCCCATCAGGAAACCTCACAATCACTCTGCCCATCAGGCAACCTCACCATCACTCTGCCCATCAGGAAACCTCACAATCACTCTGCCCATCAGGCAACCTCACCATCACTCTGCCCATCATCCATCCTCACAATCACTCATCATAAGCCCCGCGGGTATCACTCAATCGGTACCGACGCTCACTGGGGGTGTGTACAGACTCCGGAGGGGCTCCTACAGCCCAAGCGCTATAATAAGCCACAACATGGCATAAATCACACACAATATAGGCCCGTATCCTCACTCATATCATATCATCCTCACAATATAGGCCAACAACCTCACTCAATACATATCATCCTCACAATATAGGCCAGCGGCCTCACTCATATCATATTATCCTAAAAATATAGGCCAGCAGCCTCACTCAGTCAGACACTCTCAATTTGCCCTTCAGGGCATAATATATCGGGTTCTCGACCCAAAAATAGTGTTTCATTTTCAAGAAGTAGTATCAAAATACTCCGAGTGTCAAAACAATTTCACAGAAAAGACTGAGTGAAAAATCATAACATATCAGTGAGGAAAATGGTAAACATCCCCCAAGGGGTAAACAGATCGGCACTAGGCCCCAAACATGACTTACAACCCAAATCATATCAAGTATATATAGTACTATTGGAAATAAGCTTTAAAAGTCTTTTCGCAACTCAATAGTCACCTAAGTAAGGAATATATCTCCAAAGTTTCAACCTTTGCATTTCAAAACCCGTGAAAGGGTGCATAGTCCGGGGTTTCATACCCTCAGGATAGGATTTACAGACATTACTTACCTCAAAACTAGCCCGAAAACTATTCCGCCATGCGCTTGCCTCTCGAATCAACCTTCGAAGGCTCCAAATCTACCAAGTTCAGATTTTTATCATCAATATATGCTTAAGAAACGAATTCCAATCGAAAGATATCAAATTTAGCTCAAAAATCCGAAATTGGTCAAAACCGACCCCCGGCCCTGCGTCCCGAAACTCAGAAAATTTTATACAAAAGTGTTCTTCGTCCTCTCACGAGTCTGTACATATAAAGAACACCAAAATCGGGGTTCGTTTGACCCCTCAAATCGACCCCTAAATGTCTCATAATCTCAAGCCCTAAAACCCAATTTTTCTACTGATTTCCCATGAATTTACACTGGTTTTATGTTCTATAATCATCCATAATTGAGTTTTAATGATCAAAACACTTACCTCTATGAAGAACAAGGATTTACCTCTTTAAAATCGTCCCCAAGAGCTCTTTGTCCGTACAAAAATGGTGAAAAGAAGGTTTAAGTCGCGGAGGGCTTAATTATATAATGCCCAGTGATTTCTTCACCGTGATCGCGGACTCCCTGTCGCGATCGCGGAGCACACATTTTCAACCCCACGTGATCGCATCCCCCTTCATGCGATCGCGAAGACCATTCGTACTTACCCCCACGTGCCTGCCATGACTCTACGCGATCGCGATCAAGCCCACGCAATCGCGATACCTACGCTGCTCAACCTCTGCGATCGCAGACGCCTTTATGCGATCGCAGATAATAAGAATGCTGCCCCTCACGATTGAACTACGCGATTGCGACTCTCCCTACGCGATTGCAGAGAAGAAAAACCTGCTGCACCAAAAACCAGAAACCAGCAATTGCTCTAAGTCCAAATGAGTCCGTAAATCACCCGAAATCAGTCTCGAGCCCCTCGGGACCCCAACCAAACTTACCAACATATCCCATAACATCATTCAAACTTAGTTTCACTCTCAAAACACCAAAAATAACATCAAAACACCAAAATTACATCAGATTCGAGCCTAAGAACTTTGAAATTTCTAAAATCCACCAACGATGCCGAAACTATCCAAATCAACTACGATTGACTTGAAATTTGGCAGACACATCCAAAATGACATTACAAACTTGTTCCAACTGTCGGAATTCCATTACGACCCTGATAGCCTATTTTCCACTGCCGACCGGAAATCTCAAAAAACTAACTTCCGCCAATTCAAGCCTAATTCTACACCGGACATCACAAAATTATTCAGGACACACTCCTAAGTCCCAATCATCTAACGAAGCTATTGGAACCATAAAATCCGCATTCCGAGGTCGTTTACCAATAAGTCAACTCTCAATGGACTTTCCCTCATTTTAAGGCTATTTTAAAGGCTAATTGACTGAACTCTCACTACAACCATTCGATTTCAAGCCTATCAACTCTAATACATCAAATAAAGAATAACCAATTTATAACAAGTCGATAACAACAATTATAATGCAGGTTCTACGTAACGATAGACCGGGTCGTTACATTCTCCCCCTCTTAAACAAACGTTCGTCCTCGAACGGGTCTAGAAACATACCTGGAGTCTCATACAAGTGCGAATATTTTCTCTGCATCTCCCGCTTGGTCTCCCAAGTAGCCTCCTCCACTGGCTGACCTCTCCACTGCACCTTCGCTGATGTTATCTCCTTAGATCTCAGCTTTTTGACCTCACGAGCCAAAATTGCTACTGGCTCCACCTCATATGACATATCACCCTCGAGCTGAACTGTGCTGAAGTCTAACACATGAGACAGATCACCAACATATTTTCTGAGCATCGACACATGAAACACTGGATGAACACTCGACAAGATGGGTGGCAAAGAAAGTCTATAAGCCACCTCTCCAACCTTCTGAAGCACCTCAAAATGACCAATGAACCGAGGACTCAACTTTCCTCTCTTTCCGAACCTCATAACACCCTTTATGGGTGATACTTTTAGCAGTACCTTCTCACCTTCCATAAATGACACATCCTGAACCTTTCGGTCTGCATAACTCTTCTGTCTAGACTGCGCCGTGCGAAGTCGCTCCCGAATCAACTTCACCTTCTCCAACGCATCCTGAATCAGATCCGTACCCAATACCTTAGCCTCACCAGGCTCGAACCAACCAACCGGAGATCTACACCTCCTACCATATAAAGCCTCATACAAGGCCATATGAATACTGGACTGATAGATGTTATTATATGCAAACTCTGCTAGTGGCAGAAACCGATCCCATGAACCACCAAAATCAATCACACAAGCCCGTAACATGTCCTCCAAAATCTGAATAGTTCGTTCCGACTGCCCGTCGGTCTGAGGGTGAAATGCAGTGCTCAACTCTACATCAGTACCCATACCTCTCTGTACAGCTCTCCAAAACTAAGATGTGAACTGAGTACCTCTGTCAGAAAGAATAGAAACCGGAACTCCATGCAACCGGACAATCTCCTTAATGTAAATACCAGCTAACCGCTCCGAAGTATAAGTAGTACTGACAGGAATGAAGTGCGCGGACTTGGTGAATCTATCCACAATGACCCAAATAGCATCAAAACCCTTCGAAGTCCGTGGAAGCCCAACTACAAGGTCCATAGTAATTCGCTCCCACTTCCACTCCGGAATGTCTAACCTCTGAAGCAAACCACATGGTGTCTAGTGCTCATACTTGACCTGCTGGCAGTTGATACACCGTGCTACATGCTAAACAATATCTCTCTTCATCCGTGTCCACCAATACTGCTGTCTTAGATCCTGATACATCTTCGCGGCACCCGGATGAATAGAATACCGCGAGTTGTAAGCCTCTGCTAATATCAACTCTCGAATACCATCTACGTTGGGCACGCAAACACGGACCTGCATCCTCATAACTCTGTCATCACCAATAGTCATATCTCTGGCATTACCCTGACGAACTCTATCCTGAAGAACTAATAAGTGTCGGTCATCATACTGCCGTTCCTTAATCAGATCAAATAAAGAAGACCGGGAAGCCTTGCTAGATACCAACCGTGGAGGGTCTGACAAATCCAATCTCACCAACTGACCTGCTAAAGTCTGAACATCAAGGGCTAAAGGTCGCTCTGCTGCTGAAAGGTAAGCTAGACTTCCCAAACTCTCGGCTCTGTGACTCAAGGCATCGTCCACCACATTGGCCTTCCCCGAATGATACAGAATAGTCACGTCATAGTTCTTGAGAAGCTCCAACCATCTCCTTTGACACAAATTCAAGTCCTTCTGCCTTAGTAGATACTGCAAGCTACGATGATCGGTGTAAATCTCACACTGCACTCCATACAAATAATGCCGCCAAATCTTTAAGGCATGAACAATGGCAGCTAACTCAAGATCGTGCACTGGGTAATTCTTCTCGTGCACCTTCAACTGTCTCGACGCGTAGGCAATCACCCTACCGTCCTGCATTAACACCGCTCACAAGCCAACTCTAGAAGCATCACAATAAACCGTGTAAGAACCCGAACCAGTAGGCAACACTAATACGGGAGTTGTGGTCAATGCTGACTTCAGCTTTTGAAAGCTCTCCTCACATTCATCGGACCATCTGAATAAAACACCCTTCTGTGTCAATTTGGTCAGAGGTGAAGTAGAATAAAATCCTTCGACAAAGCGACGATAGTAACCCTCCAGACGAAGGAAACTTCGCATCTCAGTAGCTGTGGACGGTCTGGGCCAACTCTGCACCGCCTCAATCTTCTTCGGATCAACCTGAATGCCCTCACTAGACACCACGTGACCCAAGAAAGCTACCGAACCAAGCCAAAACTCACACTTGGAGAATTTTGCATAAAGCTTCTCCTCCATCAATCTCCGTAACACGATTCTCAAGTGCTGAGCATGCTCTTTCTGGCTACGAGAATAAAACAGGATGTCATCAATGAACACAATAACGAAAGTATCAAGGTAGGGCTGAAACACACTATTCATCAATTGCATGAACGCTGCTGGGGCATTGGTCAGCCCAGATGACATAACCAGAAATACATAATGACCATATCTGGTCCTGAAAGCCGTCTTCGGAATATCAGAATTCCGAATTTTCAACTGATGATACCCCGACCTCAAGTCAATCTTGGAGAATACCTTAGCTCCCTGAAGCTGATCAAATAAGTCATCAATACGAGGCAAGGGATAACGGTTCTTCACTGTAACCTTATTCAACTATCTATAGTCAATACACATGCGCATCGAACAATCCTTCTTCTTCACAAACAACACCGACGCACCCCAAGGCGATACACTAGGCCTAATGAACCCCTTATCTAAGAGTTCCTAAAGCTGCTCTTTCAGTTCTTTCAACTCTGCTGGTGCCATACGGTAAGGTGGAATAGAGATAGGATAAGTATCTGACACCAAGTCAATACCAAAATCAATATCCCTGTCAGGTGGCATGCCTGGCAGGTCTGCAGGAAATACATCTGAAAAATCACGGACTACGGGAACAGAATCAACAGATGGAGTCTCACTACTAACATCCCTCACAAAAGCAAGATAAGATTCACACCCTTTCTCAACCATACGCGGAGCCTTTAAATAAGAAATCACTCTGGTAGGTACATGCTCTATAGACCCCCTCCACTCAACTCTCGGAACTCCGAGCATAGCTAAGGTAACGGTCTTAGCGTGACAATCAAGAATAGCATCACATGGGGATAACCAATCCATGCCCAGAATTACATCAAAATCGACCATACTGAGTAACATCAAGTCCACTCAGTCTCCAAACCCCCAATAGATATAAGACACGACCAGTACACACGGTCCACAACANTGGAACCAGGGTCAAATAAAGCCAAAGCATCGGTGTGACAAACTGAAATAGTACCTGTAATCACTACATCTGATGCCATAGCATCAAGCCTAGCCGGAAGTGCATAAATACGTGGCTGGCCTCCACCTGCTTGACCTCCCCCTCTAGGACGGCCTCTAGCTGCCTGACCAACACCCCTAGCGGCCTGGGTAGGTGGTGAAGTGACTGGGGATAAAGCCGAGGGCAGAACCCTCTACTGAGCTGAACTACTAGGACGACGGGGACACTGCCTCCACTCATGTCCGAACTCTTCACACTCATAACAATTACCTGGAGCTGGAGATGAAAACTGACGAAAACCCCTGCCACCATGATAACCACCAGACGAACCATGCATAGAAGAACCCTGATAAGATGATGCTCGGGCGGAGCTCTGAGCTGGAAGGGCGCTAAAAGATGAACGTCCCTGATGAGAATTGCGAGGACCTTGCCCCGAAGATACACCACTATAAGTTGGGCGAACTGGTTGTGGAGGTCTAAATGAACGACCTTTGTTAGGCTGAAATTGCCCTCTCAGAGGAGCACCACTGAAATTACCTGCTCCCCGAGGCCTCTTGACCTCTCTCTCCTCACGATCCTGCCTACGAACCGACTCAATATCCCGAGCAATGTCAACAACCTACTCAAATGTAGCTCCAGACACTCTCTCTCTGGTCATCATGATCCGAAGCTGATAAGTAAGACCATCCACAAACCTCCTAATCCTCTCCCTATCAGTAGGGACAATCTCAGAAGCATGTCTGACTAACTCTAAAAACCTCATCTCGTACTGAGTAACTGACAACTCTCCTTGACGTAACTGCTCAAATTGCCTGCGCTGCTCCTCTCTGTGGGACTGAGGAACATACTTCTCCAAAAGGATCGTGGGAAACTGCTGCCAGGTGAGAGGTGCTGAACCAACCGGCCTACGCCTCTCGAATGACTCCCACCAAGTAAAAGCAGCACCCGCAAACTGAAATGTAACAAACGAGACCCCACTGGTCTCTAAAATACCCGCAGTACGTAGTATCCTCTGGCATTTATCCAGAAAACCTTGGGCATCCTTACCCTCTGTGCCACTGAAAGTCGGAGGCTTAAGTTTGTTGAACCTCTCCAGTCTACGCTGCTCATCCTCGGGCATAGTTGGAACCACAAAATCCTGGACTGGGACAACCGGCAAGGCTGGGTTAACCCTCGGTGTCTGAATACCCTGTACAACCTGCTCAAGTGTCCTGGCAGCTGGAGTCTGATTGCCTCCCCCGGCCTGAGCTGCAGTTGCAGTAGTGGACATAGCAACTGCCTGAGCTAAATTGGAACACACCGTCAATATCTGAGCTATGGTCTCCTGAAGACCCGGAATAACAATAGGCACTACAGGTGCCTGAGCCTATCTCGATGGAGCGCCATCGGTGGAAACCTGATCCTGAATGATAGGGGGATCCTGTGGTACTACCCTGGCTACTGTTGGGTTGGTCCCCTACCTCTACCACGGCCTCGACCCCTTGTGGGTCTGGCTGGTGCCTGGTCACCCTGATCGGTATTGCGTGTCCTCACCATCTGTGAGATAATGAAACAACGTAAGTTTAGATTTCAAGAATCAATGATTGGCACGAAAGAGTTCAAGAAAATACAGATGTTTCCTAAAAGTTCTGCATCCTCTCGAAGATAAGTACAGACGTCTCCGTACCGATCCGCAAGACTCTACTAAACCTGCTCATGACCGTTGAGTCCTATGTAACCTAGAGCTCTGATACCAACTTGTCACGATCCCAAATCCTAACAGGCCGTGATGACACCTATCGTGAAACTAAGCTAGCCAACCATCACCTTACTACGCATTTGTTCAATTATAACAGTTCACAATTTAATAACAAGCATGCAACCATAGCATCAAGTAATATATTTAAGTCTTAACGTCCCAATAATAGTCTAACAAACCTCCCAAGAACTGGAGTATATAGTCATGAGCATCTAAGAATAATTAAATCTAACTCTGCTAAAACTATAATATGTCTCTGAATCAAATACTAAAGCTAAATAGGGAAGGGAAGTGGAGAAGTTGTGGACGCTGGACAGCTACCTCGAAATCCCGTGAAATGCTGCTATCGAACCTGCGTCAGCTACTGCTGCGAGCTAGTACCTGGATCTGTGCACAGAGGCACATGGAGTCTTTATGAGTACGCCAACTCAGTAGTAATGAAAATAAATCACAAGCTGAGAAATATAAACACACAGTACAAATACACAATTTCACAAAAGCTAGTAAAACACCAAGTTACCAGGTAGTATTCAGTAAATACATAGGTTCAAAAACCAATTTCCAGAAATCCTTTGAAACAAGTGTAATATCAGTATATATCAGTAAAATTCTCAGTAAAACCAGTTTGAAAACGAAGTAAATCACAGTTTGAAAACTCAGTAAAAATTTTCATAAAACTGCCCCTCGGGCCATAAGCATTTCTCATCACAATATCTTTCAATATTAGTCCATCAGGCAATCTCACAATCACTCTGCCCATCAGGCAACCTCACCATCACTCTGCCCATCAGGTAACCTCACAATCACTCTGCCCATCAAGCAACCTCACCATCACTCTGCCCATCAGCCATCCTCACAATCATTCATCATAAGCCCTGCGGGCATCGCTCAATCGGTACCGGCGCTCACTGAGGGTGTGCAGACTCCGGAGGGGCTCCTACAACCCAAGCGCTATAATAAGCCACAACATGGCATAAATCACACACAATATAGGCCCGCAGCCTCACTCATATCTGTTGATACCCAATTTTTCCTCAAATTATTTTCAAACTTGCATATAAGCTTTCAAAATCACTATTTAAAATAATAAGCATTTTCCCCCTATTTTCCCTATTTTATTAAATTATTCGCATGTTTATTCAATATTTCATATTTGAATAATTATTCATAAAATATGCTATAAATAATTTCAAAAATGTTTCCAGCTCAGTATATCGTTATAATCATTTTCTAGATGTTAAAATTCAGTTATTTCACAAATTAGCCAATTGGGTGCCATTTAATTTCAATTGCAACATTTTTTACAATCATAGCCCAATTGAACAGTTTGTACTATTTTTTATTCAAAACTTACATATTCTTTGCACTCAATATTAGTTAATTACTGCGATTTTACCTATTTTTACTCAATTTCGCTTTATACAATTATTAGCTATTTTTATTAATTAATTATCTTTTTGTGGGTATTTAACTAGTAGCCATTTTTATTTTTAAATCTAGCCACATTTAAACCCCAACCTAGACCCCAAAATTAACCCAGCCCAGACCCTACATTAACCCGGCCCAGTCCTAAATCTATCTGAGCCGTTGATCAAATTAGATCAACGGCCCATATTACACTTACCTAATTTAACTCTACCTAACACCCCCCTCCCGGTCTCATTTCCTTTGGGACTCTTCGTCTCCCATTCTCTCTCTATCTCTCTGTTACTCTCTAGAAGCCTCCTTGGCTTCTCCCTTCCGATGGGATTTGTTCACATTCTCCGACCGGTTTTCTCACCGGAGTCTATGGCTCTTCACTATCTCCTGGTCATCTACCCGCCTCTCAACCCCTCAGTGACATCCTAGGCTCCTCAGATGAATCTGGAGCGGTTCACTCACCTCCCTTTGGGTCCCTTGCCATTTTCGGCCATCCCCGGCTGTTTGAGTAAGTGTTGCAGTCTGCCTAACCTAAATCGATACCATCTCTGAGGTTTTCCCTCTTCTATGGGTTCCACGAAACCCTAGCCTTTTGTATTTTTGGTTTTCTTTTAAGATCCGTTTTACATTTTACAATATTATGAAGTTTCTCTATGGTTTTCTTCGGAAAATCTCGTTTTTAATAATTTCAAAGCTAGGGTTTCTATACCCTATTTTCAAAAAAGTATTTCCTCTTGATTTTAGTCATCTATGCTATATTTAAGAGAGTATCTCAAGATTTCTTGTTGTTTGAACTGTTATGCTGAAACCCTAAACTTCTAGGTTGATCTTTATTATGTGTATTTGTTTCTTACAAGACTATTTGTGTGTTCTTTGTGACTCTTGCTTTAGTTCATTGTTATGACTTTTAATTTTCTAGGTGTTTCTCCGTGTTGATTAATGACTGTTGTTTAAATGTTTAATAAGTCCGACCCCTTGCCTTATTAATTATTCACCTAATGATTTATACTGATTTTTGTGTGAAAATCCCAAGACCTGTGATGTTTGCCGTGAATAGATGATCTTATGTATTTACTTTGTAATTCTATACCGATTTTGAATGCTTTCCTTACTCATATGATACTTTCCTTAACTACATTGGATTCCCTGTAATTGTGATTGCATTCGAGATTCCTTCAATTGACTTTCAAAGCTGATACTCTTCTTTACTTTATAAATATAATGTTAGTTCAACTTTCCTTAATTATATACTATGTATTTGGCTTTTATTATATACTGTGTGATTCCCTTGCCCTGTCGTAACAGAATCAGTCTTAATTTGATTCCTTTTCCTTATTTGTCCATGATTTGCACTGTTTGAGCTTGACTCCCTAATTAAAGGGAGTCCAAGTCCTTGATTGACTTTAATTGATTCTGACTGAACAATTATTCCTGTAATTATGCTAAATTACTACTCTTTGCCTATGTTATTACTTGGTTTTCGACTCTATATATAGGCTGCCTTCTCTCCTTACATGACACACGAAGTGCACTGATACTCACCCACAACACACTAACATACACAAATACACACACACTAATTTGCTCTGAACCTTTCTGTGCTTTCATACATACTTCTTCTTGCTCCTTGCATCTATTATTGACTACTTAGTCGGCTGAAAGCCAAGACTGAGTAATCTTTACTGCTCTTGTGCTTTTGCATACTACTGCTGCTCTCATCCTGCATACTATTGTTCTATTGGTGCTCTCCTTGTCCTGTATACTGCTACTGCTATGCTTTGCTATTCTCTATTCTATGACTGGTATGTTTTTTGATTTAGTTTTATGGTACCCATACACAATATGCTCCAGTTTTTGTTTCTTTACATGTGTTTTATCCTATGGTTCTACTGTCTACCATGTAATTAGTATGATACCCATAATGTCTTCCCTTTTGTTATGTTTGAATATGTATCTTGCTTTTATATGAACCTCTGTAATTATGTATTTAGCATACTTCCCTACTATTTTCCTTTCCCTTAAGTCTGATATGTCTCCAACATGCTTATATGTTCACAGGTTGATACTGCATATCCTAACCTGATTATTATTACTTGTTCTCACCTTCTGCTTAGCTCTATATTGCAAACCTGCCTCTCTTGCTACTTGAATATTATGCAAATCCTGATCTTATTGGTCTATGATGTTATGTGGCAACAATATGGTAATTATGTGATTATTATAACCCTGCTTAACTCTACTGTTTAATATTGTTTGTCCCCAACCCTTTACCCCTGTTTGTGTTTGCTCTTTCATGAATCTAGTTGCCTATTGGTTGCAGTGGCACTGCTTCTCTTCTGATAAACTCTTTTACTGCTTTTCCAAAGCTATTTTCAAACTATTGTCTCAATTACTCTTTTTCAAACTCAAGTCTCTATTTAAACTCCAAGCACTTCCCACTACTCTTAGATTCTAGGTTCTGCCCCCTTCGTGTGAGCATTGCCTTGGGGACCCCTGAGTACCCATTGAACTTTGACACACAAGGTTGGAACTCTACACTGCACTTACTCATTCCTGACTAGGGTACCTGGGTGTGAGCACTGTCCAGGACCTTCTGAGGTCCTTAGAGACTATGACACACTTGGGTTGAGAATCATGGCATATGGCAAGTGGATCTGGTACTTGGGCCTACTGCTAGGCTCTCTATAGTATAACTTCTTGATTTTCTTATTTAGTTGTGTAATTTATGCTATGCTGGTCTGTAATAATTATTTGTAAACTAACTCTGGGACTGGATAGTGAAAAGGGTGGGTTTATGAATGTTTAGTATAAATCCGGGTAGAAAACATGTATAGGATTTACTTCACCTATGTGCACAATAGAAATACTGTTTAGGACTTATTTTCCATGCATTAGTAAGTCATGTTTTAGGTTTCTTTACTTCATCATCTCATCACATTCATGATCACTTAGCAAATCATGTTAACTACCAGTAATAGGCTGTTACAATTACTGCCCCGCTTAGAAATCCCGTTCTAGTTAAATAACTATAAGAAATGGTTGCCACAATGACACTGCCTCTGCATATACATAACTGTTGCATCTAGAAACCATGTTTTAAGGTACTCCTGTGTGCATTATATATTCTGTTGTTTATGATCTTATACTTTGTTTGAATCGCAAAACGTCAAAAACGCCTAATTAGCATGCTTAATCTAATACGGTTAGCCTACTTGAAACATTTTCTGCAAATATACACCTTTAAAATCAGAATCCAAATATGCATGTTCACCCTTTGAGATAGTTAGGCAATGTATACGACGCCTAGGCAAACTTTAGGCCTAATGCGTATTAAAACCAAATCAATTATGTTCTACTAGTTTAATCAGCCTCTTTTAACCTTTTTGAACTCTGCTGCTCCCATTCTTGATTTTGCCTCTCTAAAGGTCACCCTACTTCTTATTAAAACTCCTCTATATATATTTTTTGCAAATCTTGAAGTCGTGCACTCGCTAACCCTTAAGATTTTTTGGTTCTTGCACTATTATGTTTTCAAACTGCTGTGTTGTGAAGCTACTTCACTCCGCTCTAATCGTGCCATTCTGAGTTCTTACTCTGTCCACCTGCTATTTTGATACAATTCTACCACTCTTTTACTACAATTCTCTTTTTAACTACTACTCTCTGTTAAGCTACTGCATTTTTAGTCACTTCTCTTTTAAAATCACTATATCACTGCAAACCATGCTTTAATGATTTCATCTATATTTTCTGGAAACTTTAAATCCCTGTGTATTTTCTAAATCTTACCGTTGTCTATAAACAACTGCATTTCTAAAAATCAACCATTTTCTGAATTACTCAATTTAAGTTGAATTGTCTACCACATCGCTAAGTCTTTTTCAAAGCAGATCCTTTTGCAACATATTGATTTCCCTGTAAACTCCTATTTAAACTCCCGTCGTTGAGACCTTAAGTGTGTTTGAGACGTGCTACCTATATGTCTACCTGTGGAGGGGTCTGTGAGCCTTTATTTGCCTCTATGTGTTCCCTTATACGTGCAGTCCTACTTGTTATGCATGTCGCCTCGTATTCTATCCTTTAAACCTAGGGGTACAACCTAGTACTCACCTTGTAGGATTAGTAGTCCTAAATACCCTCCACGACTTATAGAATGGGACAGGTAATGGCACGCAATAAGCATTCATAACCAACACACACATTTTAATAACCTTTACAGGGTGGGAAAGGTAGAATGCAGATATGATGACCGGTGCGCTAATACCATGTGTAGCTGCCTCGTCGAGGTGTGACATACCGGGTATTGCATTGATGTGATCCGTATTACTTTAAACCTAGGACAGTTTCTTTTCAAATATTTATTTTTATGCTTTCTCCAAAACCTTTAAAGATTTTTATGCTTGTTTAAAATCCCTTCTTATATGAACCTTACTTGCTACTTGTTCACCGTCCAAATTCACAAAACTTATTGGCTGGGACCCATAATTGTGGATCTTGAGGGGTGCCTAACACCTTCCCCTCGGGATAATTTCAAGCCCTTACCCAATCTCTGGTAACACAAACTAGTTCACGAGTTATCAACTCTAGGTGCCCTAACTCACCTTAAAAATCGTTAGGTGGAGACTCTTCCTTAAACCCTTTCTTTTAAGGAGTTGTCCAAAATTTCATAAACCCGATCTCTCCGTACCTAACCCGTGCGATCGAAAAAGGGGGCGCGACAGCATGGCGACTCTGCTGGGGATTCCCTAGGCTTATACCATTACAAGTTGCTTTGTGAATTTGAACCTTTTCATTTTAATGCTTACACCTTATCCTATTCCCCGTTATATGCTTTTAATTGTTAATTTTTGCAAGTATTTATTTCACCTGAATGAAACTGACATATCTTCATGTTTTCTTTGTAACCGTTTTCATTATAACTGTTGTATTTTCCTTCTTTACCTCTTTCCTCAACGTGAAAATACATGCCTATCTGTTTTAATTCTTATTATTGCATATCATGCTCCACATTCATATTCCACTCGTGCCAAACAAAATCCTATAGCAACGCTTCCAATAAGTGGTTGCGCTATTCCAATATTATCACCCCCTAAATTCGGAAAGGCGTATTTGCGGTAAAACTAGTCGATCAACGGTGCAGTCGACAGTTTCGTGCCTTCCCCCTTGAGTTGTCCGCTCAAGGGTACCAGTCTAAAACCCCAATAGAAACTTTACTCTATTGTATGTTGCATGCATCATGGTCAAACCTAGCCAGGCTAACGTATCGTCCGCATAATGGCCTTTAGGATAGCCTTGTCCAAAGTCCATTGGGTTTCCCTGGAACCCAAAAGAACGCATTCACGTTCTGTGCATTTATTTGGAGAACTTAAATGCTCATGCTAATTATTGATGTTAAATAGTCGAGTCAGGTGGGGGTAAGGGCCTAACTTGTTTACTTTGTAGAGATGAGGCACGAGGTCCCCAGATTCGGCATGGTCACCAACATCCATCCAAAACTTCTAAGTTGGTGGGAAGACTTGCACTCAAGCGACAAAACAACAATCAGAAAACACCTGGGCAACTTGCCCTCTCTCTTGGACATTCAGCCTAATAACATGATGATAGAGGCTGCCACCTTATTCTGGGACTGTGATCGGTCGGTTTTTCGATTTGGGAACAATGAGATGACACCGCTGCTAGAGGAGATAGGGGGTTTAACTGGTTTTCCCTGGGAGTCTCAAGGGTTATTGATGCCTGAAAACCGAACATGCCAGGGTTTTCTCAAGATGATGGGACTCAAGAAGAATCCGGATTTAGTCTGCTTGGAAGACTCGTACATCCCCTTTGACTATTTGTATGAGAGGTATGGCCGTAGTCAGTCTTACCGCACATACCAGGAAGAGTTCGCCCTCACCTCTCTAGGACACATTCATCGCCGGGTATTCGTCTTCATATTCTGCTTTTTGGGATTGATGGTCTTCCCGACAAATAAGGGGAGAATCCACACCAGATTGGCTATGGTTACCAAGACTTTGATGGAAGGGATCGACGGACAGGATTTCAGCATTGTACCTATGATTATTGCTGACATATACCGAGCTTTGGAGAACTGTCAGCGAGGAGCGAAACATTTTGAGGGTTGCAACCTGCTACTTCAGCTTTGGCTTACCGAGCATTTGCAAAGGGGTGACTACCGTCAAGACATACATAGGAGAGTTTGGGATGATCATATTGCTTTCCATCATCCAAAGCGTATGAACTACATCCCCGACATGTTTGCACAGCCAGAGAATGCCGATGGATGGTTGAGTTCTTGGAAAATCTGACCGAGGATCAGATCCAATGGATGTTCGAGTGGTTCCCGACCGACGAATTCATCATTCGCACTAGAGACACTCCGTTCTTGATATTGATTGGTCTTAGAGGGACATACCCTTTCGTCCCGATTCGCGTCATGAGGCAGGCAAGGAGGAAGCAAGTCGTCCCAAGGGTCGAGAAAATGAGTCATCTCAGGGCGGACTTCCAAAATGATGACAGCTCTCACAAGTGTCAAGCTCAGCAATTGTGGCACTGCAGGATCCGATTGGAGAAGGATACTATCGAGCCCGAAAGGTATCACGCTGGTTGCTCTCCTTACTATCTGGGATGGTTTGAAGATAACTGGGGAGGAATTATTGAGCCAGGGTTTGCTCTTGGACATAGGGTCATAGATGAGAAAGCTGAGGCAACAACTAGGCTCAACTAGCTTCGCAAAAGGCTCCGTGACTGTGAAGAAGATCATCAC
>ML299744.1:0-13537 GCA_005239495.1 Nicotiana undulata | reverse complement strand
CCCCCCTTAACCACAAAAGATAACACTTAGCTTGTGTGTACGGTCAATATCGGGCTTGCCAATTATGTGATTAATCAATACTGGAATATGATAGGTAGAGTTTCGACCTCGGATTATACCGAACCAAGGTTCAAGGTTATATCGTTAAGTTCGACCCCGGGACCGGATAAAATCGAGATCACGCGAGATCGAGGAAAATTTGCCATGCCAAATAACAGAAGGACAAAATATTCGCGATCAGGTGTAGATCATGGCGGGAATCTCAGAACATATCAAGGATGGGCCGGTTAATTAGCTAATCATGAGGTTTCTTACCTCATATAGAACTGTATCAAGAGTAGGACTCCCCTACTATATAAAGGAGGTCTGATCATTTGTAAACCACATCATATTTACGCAACATAAAGCAATATACTGTCATTTTCTAACTTTTATTATCTTGTTACTCTATTAGTCTGTTCAGACTTTAGTTGAAACATCTTTGGTTCGAGGGTGGTCAAACTCAAGGGCCAAGGCAATCGGTTCGTGTGATTTGCATTTATTCTTTATCGTCAATCTCAATATTAATCTATTCTCTTAATTTGTACCAAGTTATATCACGTATCCTTAGAACCACGTATAAATCTCTTCTTTTCCTCCAACTTAATTCGTTTTTTCAGTTCTTCGAGCATCTTCATGATTGCAGGATCGGTCCCCGGTTCTTTCTCGTTCGATTTCTTCGAGACTGATTTGATCCTGTGGACAACTTTCTGTGACGGTTCGGGCTCGATCCTGCTCGATGTGTGATTCTGATTTTGGAGCTGGGCTAGTGTTGCTTGTTGAACCTGCAACATTTCGAAGATCACTCGTAGGTTTATCCCGCCATCTTCGTCGCCACGTGCGCTTTGAGCGGCTGATCAAACGTCCCCACGGTCGCTGCCCTCGGGATCGGCGGACAAATAGGCGTTGAGGGCTACATGTGAGCTGGCGTCGATTGGATATATAGCTGGAACTCCATCGAGATTAACCGGGGGTACGTCGTTTCCTGGTGCTATGTTATCATTCTCGCCGTGGTGGCAGAAATCGCTATCAGAAGGTGGAAACATACAACTACACGGTCGATCAAATCTCGAGGGCACCACCGATATTGAAGGGTCTGGACTCCATAAAGTTCGTTCAAAAGCCTTTTCCCCCCAAGCACGGCTCCCAAGCCAATCCCCATGAAGTTCCGAATGCTTGAGAGTCCTAAATACAACGGAACAACCGATCCGAACGAGCATGTCACCTCTTACACATGTTCTATCAAAGGGAATGATCTAGAGGATGTCGAAATCAAATCTGTGTAACTAAAGAATTTCGGGGAGACCCTTTCGAACGGGGCTATGATATGGCACCATAATTTACCACCTAATTCGATTGACTCGTTGATATGCTTGCAGATTCTTTCGTAAAGGCACACGCCAGTGCCATCAAGGTTGAAACCAGGAAATCGGACATTTTCAAGGTAAAACAAAATCACAACAAAATGCTCAGAGAATTCATGTCTCGATTCCAAATGGAACCGATGGACCTGCCACAAGTCGCCAATGATTGGGCAGTTCAAGCTTTCATCCAAGGACTCAATGTTCGAAGCTCGGTGGCTTTGCAGCACTTTAAGCAGAATTTGATAGAATACCCGATTGTCACTTGGGCCGATGTGCATAATCGATATCAATCGAAGATCAAGTTCAAAGACGACCAACTCGCGGCTCCTTCCAGGTCCGTTTATCTTATCAGACCCGTCGACAAAATTAAGAGGGATATCGACCTAGAACCGAGGTCGAACAGAGATCGATATCATCCGTATAGTGGATATCACAGGAGAGGCAGGCCTGGGTGGAATCCTGTACAAAACGAAAGGATAAGTTAACGAGTTCATATCTCTCGAGAGCTCATGAGCAAGAACGGCTTCGACAAGCCTATCGTACCCAAAGAAGCATCTCAGTTATCAGAATACAACTTTAATGTTGACGCAACCGCCATCGTATCAGCTATCGGACGCATCAAAGATACCAGATGGCCTCGAACTCTACAAATCGATCAAGCCCGAATAGATCCCAACGAAAAGTGTGAATATCATGGCACCCATGGCCACAGAACGGAAGATTGCCGGCAATTAAGAGAAAAAGTAGCCCGGTTATTCAACAACGTGCATCTTTGGGAGTTTCTAAGCGATCGAGCCAAGAATCATTTCAGAAACAGGGATTCCAATAAACAAAACGAGCAAGAGGAACCTCAACACGTCATTCATATGATCATTGGAGGGATCGATGTTCCTCAAGGTCCAATGTTTAAGCGCACCAAAGTATCAATCATGAGGGAAGACCACACTCGAGATTACATGCCAGAAGGAACTTTATTTTTCAACGATGAAGATGCAGAAGGAACCACGCAGCCACCATAATTATGCAGTGGTAATATCTGTACTCATGAATAAAATTCGAGTTAAACGTGTGTTAATTGATCCAGGAAGCTCGTCCAACATCATTCAATCGAGGGTCGTAGAACAACTCGGCCTACATGACCAAAATGTACCTGCAGCCCGAGTGTTGAACGGGTTCAACATGGCTTGCGAAAAAACTAAGGGATAAATAACATTGCCGCTTAACTCAGCTGGAACTATCCAAGAGACCAAGTTTTATGTGATCGAGGGGGATATGAGGTATAACGCTCTATTCAGGAGGCCGTGGATCCACAACATGAGAGTTGTGCCCTCGACCCTTCACCAGGTGTTAAAATTCCCGACGCTAGAGGGAATTAAAACGATCTACAGGGAGAAGCCCACTGCAAAGAAATTTTTTGTTGTCGATGAAGTAATTCCTGTATCGACACTCTCATAAGCAAAGGAGCCAGATTCGAAATAAGTGCCAAAGTTCAGTTTCTGCTCTCTTCTTCAAGAAAACCTCTGCTGCAGCTACTGTTATTTTTTTTCCTTCATCAAATATAATCCATTGTTCTCTCTACCAATACCCATCACCCTGCCACTGTAAAGATTCTGAAACATACAGAAATCAGGAATGAATGTGGCTGAGCAATAGAGGTCTCTATTGAGTTTTTATACTGACAACATGTTGAATTTGAAATATGGTATACATAAACCTTATTTCCTAATATAAATGCTTCGCGTGTATGTGTATGTTATTTGTGACTTATTTCTTGTAGGTAGCTGCACTTCATGTCTCCCTTAATCATCTGCTTTCTTTACACCACATAGAATATCCTTACAATATGTAATATGGTGTGTTGCTCTTGACTCTATTACCCAGTCACACATACTTGCACTAGATAATAGAGAGATTATACCTGCCATGTTGGTAGAATACTCTGTTGTTGTTGGCTTGGACAACAATTTGACCAACTGTCTGTATTGTTCTTCTGTGTAGAACTGCCCAACTCCTTGAACTTGCACTGTTTCTGTTCGTCCTTCCTCATTTCATGCATTCACATTGTTGGCATAGACCTTTCCTTGTAACGACTCGGTCCGTCGTTACGTAAAAACCTACATTATAATTGTTGTTATTGACTTGTTATAGATTGGTTATACTGTATTTTATGTATAAGAGTTGATAGGCTTGAAATCGAATGGTTGTAGTGAGAGTTCAGTCAATTAGCCTTTAAAAATAGCCTTAAAATGGGAAAAGTCAACTAAGAGTTGACTTATTGGTAAACGACCTCGGAATACGGATGTTATGGTTCGAATAGCTTCGTTAGGTGATTTGGGACTTAGGAGCGTGTCCGGAATATTTTTGTGATGTCCGGTGTAGTATTAGGCTTGAATTGGCGAAAGTTAGTTTTTGGCGATTTTCGGTCGACAGTGGAAAATAGGCTATCGGGGTCGAAAAGGAATTCCGACAGTTGGAACAGGTTCGTAATGTTATTTTGGACTTGTCTGCAAAATTGCAGGTCAATCGGAGTTGATTTGGATAGTTTCGGCATCATTGGTGGATTTTAGAAATATCAAAGTTCTTAGGCTTGAATCCGATGTAAATTTGTTGTTTTGATGTTAGTTTTGGTGTTTTGAGAATGAAACTAAGTTTAAATGATGTTATGGGACGTGTTGGTAAGTTGTTTGGGGTCCCGAGGGGCTCGGGATTGATTTCGGTTGGTTAACAGACTCGTTGGGAATTGAAAACACTGCTGGTTTTCTGGTGTTTTTGCACAGGGAATTAACCCTATGCGTTCGCGGAAGAGGGCCCGCGTTCGCATAGGGGAAATGGGAGCTGGGGGATTTTGGGTCTATGCGTTCGCGACAAGGCAAGTGCGAACGCGGAGAGGAATTTTCCAGTGCATCGCGAACGCGGGGCTACTGGTGCGTTCGCGTAAGGTTATTTCACTAGAGGGACCCCCCCAGGTCAATTGGTATGTGCGTTCGCGGACCTGGTGGTGCGATCGCGAAGGCTTGGCGAGGGAAACAGTGCGAACGAGGCCCGTTGATGCAATCGCGAGGTCAAAGGGGATTGGTCTATGCGAACGCGGCCCATTGACCGCGATCGCGAAGGGTAATCACTGGGCAGTTAAATAATTAAACCCTCCGCGACTTAAACCTTATTTTTCACCATTGTTGTACAGAAAAGAGCTCTTAGGGGAGATTTTGAAGAGGGAAATCCTTGTTCTTCATTGAGGTAAGTTTTGATCATTAAAACTCGATTATGGGTGATTATAGAACATAAAATCAGTGTAAATTCATGGAAATTCTGTAGAAAAATTGGGTTTTAGGGCTTGAGATTATGAGACCTTTAGGGGTCGATTTGACGAGTCAAACAAACTCCGATTTTGGTGTTCTTTATATGTACGGACTCGTGAGACAACGAAGAAAATTTTTGTATAAAAATTTCTGAGTTTCGGGACACGGGCCTGGGGGTCGAGTTTTGACCGGTTTCGGATTTTTGAGCTAAATTTGATATCTTTCGATTGGAATTTGTTCCTTAAGAATATATTGATGATAAAAATCTGAACTTGGTAGATTTGGAGCCTTCGGAGGTTGATTCGAGAGGCAAGCGTGTTGTGGAATAGTTCCGGGCTAGTTTTGAGGTAAGTAATGTCTTTAAATCCTGTCCTGAGGGTATGAAACCCCGGACTATGCACCTATGCACGTGTTTTGAAATGAAAAGGTGGAAAATTTGGAAACATCTTTACTAATTGGGCGACTATTGAGTTGCGAAACCGATTTTTAAGCCTTTGCTTAATTAGTATTTATATATTATGATATGTTTTGGGTTGTAAGTCGTGTTTGGGGCCTAGTGCCGACTTGTTTACCCTTTGAGGGTTGTGTTTACTATATTTTCCTCACTGATATGCTATGATTTTACACTCAGTCTTTTCCTGATAAATTGTTTTGACACTCAGAGTATTTTGATACTATTTATTGAAAAATGAAACACTGTTTTGGGTCGAGAACCCGGTATGTTTATGGCCTAAGGGCAAATTGAGAGTGTCTGACTGAGTGGTGAGGAGGCTTTCAGGCCTTATGAGAGAGGTGAGGAGGCTTTCAGGCCTCAGGAGTGTGGTGAGGAGGCTTTCAGGCCTCAAGAGTGTTGTGAGGAGGCTTTCAGGCCTCAGGAGAGTGGTGAGGAGGCTTTCAGGCCTTATGTTATTATTGCGCTTGGGCTGTAGGAGCCCCTCCGGAATCTGTAACACACCCCCAGTGAGAGCCTGTACCGATTGAGTGATGATGATTGCCCGCGGGGCTAATACTGAGTGATGATTGATACTGATTGATTGAGAGAATGCCTGAGGGGAAATTGTTACGAGATATGATTTTGGCCCGATGGGCAGATTTATGTCGATTTTACTAAGTTTGCGAACTATGATTTACTTCGTTTTCAAACTGGCTTTTACTGAGAATATTATTGGGATATACTGATATTACACTTGTTTTCAAAGTTTTTTCTGGAAACTGATTTCGAACTTATTATTTGATGAATACTACGTGGTGACTTGGTGTTTTACTGGTTTTGTGGAATTGTGTATCTGTACTGTGAGTTTTATAATTCTCAGATTGTGATTTATTTTCATTACTACTGAGTTGGCGTACTCATAAAGACTCCATGTGCCTCTGTGCACAGATTCAGGTACCGATTTGGAGCAATAGCTGCCATGCTCGTTAGCGGCTGTTACGGGATTTTGAGGTAGCTGTCCAGTGTCCACAGCTTCTTCATTTCCCTTCCTTATTTAGCTTTAGCATTTGATTCAGAGACATATATTATAGTTTTAGCAGAGTTAGATTTATTTATTCTTAGATGCTCATGACTATTGACTCTAGTTCTTGGGGAGGTTTTGTTTAGGCTTTGTTTAGACTATTATTGGGATGCTAAGACTTAATTTCATTATTTATGCTATGGTTGCATGCTTATTATTATTAAATTGTGAACTGTTATAATTGAGTAAACGCGTAGTAAGGTGATGGTTGGCTAGTCTAGTTTCACGATAGGTGCCATCT
This sequence comes from Nicotiana undulata, assembly GCA_005239495.1. Lineage (NCBI taxonomy): Eukaryota > Viridiplantae > Streptophyta > Magnoliopsida > Solanales > Solanaceae > Nicotiana > Nicotiana undulata. The sequence continues at coordinate 7,080 of ML299744.1, read as the reverse complement.
TGACCTGTTAGAATTTGGGGTCGTGATAAGTTGGTATCAGAGCTCTAGGTTGCATAGGACTCAACGGTCATGAGCAGGTTTAGTAGAGTCTTGCGGATCGGTACGGAGATGTCTATACTTATCTTGAAGAGGCTGCGGAACTTTTAAGAAACATCTCTTTCTTTCTTGAATTCTATCGTGCCATCTATTGATTCTTGAAATCTAAACTTACGTTGTTTCATTCTCTCACAGATGGTGAGGAAACGCAATACCGATCAGGGTGACCAGACACCAGCCAAGCCCACAAGGGGTCGAGGCTGTGGTAGAGGTAGGGGACTAGCCCAGGCAGCAGTCGGGGTAGTACCACAGGATCCCCCTATCGTTCAGTATCAGGTTCCCGCCGATGGCGCACCAGCGGGACAGGCTCAGGCACCGGTAGTGCCTATTGTTATTCTGGGTCTTCAGGAGACCCTGGCTCAGATATTGACGGTGTATTCAAGTTTAGCTCAGGCAGTTGCTATGTCCACTACTGCCAATGCAGCTCAGACTAGGGGAGGCAATCAGACTCCAGCTTCCCGGACACCTGAGCAGGTTGTACGGGGTATTCAGGCACCAGGAGAAGCCCCAGTTTAGCCGGTTGCTCCAGCTCAGGATTTTATGGTCGCTGCTATGCCTGAGGATGAGCAGCGCAGGTTGGAGAGGTTCAGCAGACTTAAGCCTCCGACCTTTAGTGGCACAGAGGGCGAGGATGCCCAAGGTTTTCTTGATAAATGTCAGAAGATGCTTCGTACTACGGGTATTTTGGAGACCAGCGTAGTTTCATTTGCTACTTATCAGTTTGCTGGTGCTGCATTTACTTGGTGGAAATCATTCGAGAGGCGTAGGCTGGTTGATTCAGCACCTCTCACCTGGAAGCAGTTCTCCACGGTTGTTTTGGAGAAGTATGTTCCTCAGTCCCACAGAGAGGAGCAGCGCAGGCAATTTGAGCAGCTGCGCCAGGGAGAGTTATCAGTCACCCAATACGAGATGAGGTTTTCTGAGTTGGCTAGACATGCTTCTGAGATTGTCCCTATTGACAGGGAGAGGATTAGGAGATTTGTAGATGGTCTTACTTATCAGCTTCAATTTTGATGACCAGAGAGAGAGTGTATGGATCTATATTTGAGCAGGTCGTTGACATTGCTCGGGATATTAAGTCGGTTCGTAGGCAGGATCGTGAGGAGAGAGAGAGGTCAAGAGGCCTCGGGGAGCAGGTAATTTCAGAAGTGCTCCTCTAAGAGGGAAATTTCAGCCTAACAGAGGCCGTTCATTTAGACCTCCACAGTCAGTTCGCCCAGCTTACAGTGGTGTATCGTCGGGGAAGGGTCCTCACAATTATCATCAGGGACGTTCATCTTTTAGTGCCCTTCCAGCTCAGAGCTCCTCCCGAGCATCATCTTATCAGGGCTCTTTTATGCATGTTTTGTCTAATGGTCGGGTGACAGAGGTTCTCGTCAGTTTTCATCTTCGGCTTCAGGTAGTTTTTATGAGTGTGGAGAGTTCGGACATGGGTGGAGGCAGTGTCCCCGTCGTCCGAGTAGTTCATCCCAGCAGAGGGTCCAGCCCTCGACTTCAGCCCCAGTCACTTCACCACCTACTCAAGCAGTTAGGGGAGGTGGTCAGGCAGCTAGAGGCTGTCCTAGAGGGGGAGGTCGAGTAGGTGGAGGCCTGCCACGTATTTATGCACTTCCGGCTAGACCTGATGCTATAGCTTCAGATGCGGTGATTACAGGTACTATTTCAGTTTGTCACAGTGATGCTTTGGCTTTATTTGACCTTGGTTCCACGTACTCTTATGTCTCATCCTATTTTGCTCATTTTCTAAATATGCCCCGTGAGTCTCTAGTTACTTTTGTTCATGTTTCGACTCCGGTGGGTGATACTATTATTGTGGACCGTGTGTACCGATCATGTCTTATATCTATTGGGGGTCTGGAGACTTGAGTGGATCTGATGTTACTCAGTATGGTCGATTTTGATGTAATTATGGGCATGGACTGGTTATCCCCAGGTCATGTTATTCTTGATTGTCACGCTAAGACCGTTACCTTAGCTATGCCTGGAGTTCCGAGAGTTGAGTGGAGGGGGTCTATAGAGCATGTACCTAGCAGAGTGATTTCTTATTTAAAGGCTCAGCGTATAGTTGAGAAAGGGTGTGAATCTTATCTTGTGTATGTGAGGGACGTTAGTGGTGAGACCCCATCTGTTGATTCTGTCCCCGTAGTCCGTGATTTTCCGGATGTATTTCCTGCAGACCTGCCAGGCATGCCACCTGACAGGGATATTGACTTTGGTATTGACCTGGTGCCAGATACTCATCCTATCTCTATTCCACCTTACCGCATGGCACCAACGGAGTTGAAAGAATTAAAAGATCGGCTTTAGGAAATCTTAGATAAGGGGTTCATTCGTCCTAGTGTATCGCCTTGGGGTGCGCCGGTGTTGTTTGTGAAAAAGAAGGATGGTTCGATGCGCATGTGTATTGACTATAGACAGTTGAATAAGGTTACAGTGAAGAACAATTATCCTTTGCCTCGTATTGATGACTTATTTGATCAGCTTCAGGGAGCTAAGGTGTTCTCCAAGATTGACTTGAGGTCGGGGTATCATCAGTTGAAAATTCAGGATTCCGATATTTCAAAGACGACTTTCAGGACCAGATACGGTCATTATGAATTTCTGGTTATGTCATTTGGGCTGACCAATGCCCCAGCAGCGTTCATGCAATTGATGAACAACGTGTTTCAGCCCTACCTTGATACTTTAGTTATTGTGTTCATTGATGATATCCTGGTTTATTCTCGTAGCCAAGAAGAGCATGCTCAGCACTTGAGAATCGTGTTGCAGAGTTGAGGGTGGAGAAGCTTTATGAAAAATTCTCTAAGTGTGAGTTTTGGCTTGGTTCAGTGGCTTTCTTGGGGCATGTGGTGTCTAGCGAAGGTATTCAGGTCGATCCGAAGAAGATTGAGGTGGTGCAGAGTTGGCCCAGACCGTCTTCAACTACAGAGATTCATAGTTTCCTTGGTTTAGCGGGTTATTACCGTCGCTTTGTGGAAGGATTCTCTTCNGTTCGGGTTCTTACACGGTTTATTGTAATGCTTCTAGAGTTGGCTTGGGAGCGGTGTTGATGCAGGACGATAAGGTGATTGCCTACGCGTCGAGACAGTTGAAGGTGCACGAGAAGAATTACCCAGTGCACGATCTTGAGTTAGCTGCCATTGTTCATGCCTTAAAGATTTGGCGGCATTATTTGTATGGAGTGCAGTGTGAGATTTACACCGATCATCGTAGCTTGCAGTATCTGCTAAGGCAGAAAGACTTGAATTTGCGACAGAGGAGATGGTTGGAGCTTCTCAAGGACTATGACTTGACTATTTTGTACCATCCGGGGAAGGCCAATGTGGTGGACGATGCCTTGATTCGCTGAGCCGAGAGTCTGGGGAGTCTAGCTTATCTTTCAGCAGCAGAGCGACCTTTAGCCCTTGATGTTCAGGCTTTAGCAGGTCAGTTGGTGAGATTCGATTTGTCAGACCCTCCACGGGTGGTAGCTAGCATGGCTTCTCGGTCTTATTTACTTGATCAGATTAAGGCAAGACAATATGATGACCGACACTTATTAGTTCTTCAGGATAGAGTTCGTCGGGGTGATGCCATAGATGTGACTATTGGTGATGATGGAGTTATGAGGATGCAGGGCCATATTTGTGTGGCCAATGTAGAGGGTATTCGAGAGTTGATATTAGCAGAAGCTCACAACTCGCGGTATTCTATCCACCCTGGTGCCGCGAAGATGTATCAGGATCTGAGACAGCAGTATTGGTGGAGGCGGATGAAGAGAGATATTGTTGAGTATGTAGCACGGTGTCTCAACTGCCAGCAGGTCAAGTATGAGCACCAGAGACCAGGTGGTTTTCTTCAGAGGTTAGATATTCCGGAGTGGAAGTGGGAGCGGATTACTATGGACTTTGTAGTTGGGCTTCCTCGGACTTCGAAGGGTTTTGATGCTATTTGGGTCATTGTGGATAGATAGACCAAGTCCGCGCACTTCATTTCTGTCAGTACTACTTATACTTCAGAGCGGTTAGCTGGTATTTACATTAAAGAGATTGTCCGGTTGCATGGAATTCCGGTTTCGATCATTTTTGACAGAGGTACTCAGTTCACATCTCAGTTTTGGAGGGCCGTACAGAAAGGAATAGGTACTGATGTAGAGTTGAGCACTGCATTTCACCCTCAGACCGACGGTCAGTCGGAACGGACTATTCAGATATTTGATGATATGTTACGGGCTTGTATGATTGATTTTGGTGGCTCATGGGATCAGTTTCTTCCATTAAAGGAGTTTGCATATAATAACAGCTATCAGTCCAGTATTCAGATGGCCTCGTATGAGGCTTTATATGGTAGGAGGTGTAGATCTCCGGTTGGTTGGTTTGAGCCTGGTAAGGCTAAGTTATTGGGCACAGATTTGATTCAGGATGCGTTGGAGAAGGTGAAGTTGATTCAGGAGTGACTTCGCATGGCGCAGTCTAGACAGAAGAGTTATGCGGACCGGAAGGTTCGGGATGTGTCATTTATGGAAGGTGAGAAGGTACTGCTAAAAGTATCACCCATGAAAGGTGTTATGAGGTTCGGAAAGAGAAGAAAGTTGAGTCCGCAGTTCATTGGTCCTTTTGAGGTGCTTCAGAAGGTTAGAGAGGTGGCTTATAAACTTGCTTTTCCACCCAGCTTGTCGAGTGTTAATCCGGTGTTTCATGTGTCGATGCTCAGAAAATATGTTGTTGATCCGTCTCATGTGTTAGACTTCAGCACAGTTCAGCTCGAGGGTGATATGTCATACGAGGTTGAGCCAGTAGCTATTTTAGCTCGTGAGGTCAGAAGGTTGAGGTCTAAGGATATAGCGTCAGTGAAAGTACAGTGGAGAGGTCAGCCAGTGGAGGAAGCTACTTGGGAGACCGAGAGGGAGATGCAGAGCAAGTATCCTCACTTGTTTAAGACTCCAGGTATGTTTCTAGAACCGTTCGAGGACGAACGTTTGTTTAAGAGGGGGAGAATGTAACGACCCGGTCCGTCGTTAAGTAAAAACCTGAATTATAATTGTTGTTATTGACTTGTTATAGATTGGTTATACTGTATTTGATGTATTAGAGTTGATAGGCTTGAAATCGAATGGTTGTAGTGAGAGTTCAGTCAATTAGCCTTTAAAAATAGCCTTAAAATGGGAAAAGTCAACTAAGGGTTGACGTATTGGTAAACGACCTTGGAATGCGGATTTTATGGTTCGAATAGCTTCGTTAGGGGCTTTGGGACTTAGGAGTGTGTCCGGAATATTTTTTGTGATGTCCGGTGTAGTATTAGGCTTGAATTGGCGAAAGTTAGTTTTTGGCGATTTCCGGTCAACAGTGGAAAATAGGCTATTGGGGTCGGAAAGGATTTCCGACAGTTGGAACAGGTTCGTAATGTTATTTTGGACTTGTCTACAAAATTTCAGGTCAATCGGAGTTGATTTGGATAGTTTCGGCATCATTGGTGGATTTTAGAAATATCAAAGTTCTTAGGCTTGAATCCGATGTAAATTTGGTGTTTTGATGTTAGTTTTGGTGTTTTGAGAGTGCAACTAAGTTTGAATGATGTTATGGGACATGTTGGTAAGTTGGTTGGGGTCCCGAGGGGCTCAAGATTGATTTCGGTTGGTTAACGGACTCGTTGAGAATTGAAAACACTGCTGGTTTTCTGGTGTTTTTGCACAGGGAATTAACCCTATGCGTTCGCGGAAGAGGGCCCGCGTTCGCATAGGAGAAATGGGAGCTGGGGGATTTTGGGTCTATGCGTTCGCGACAGGGCAGGTGCGAACGCGGAGAGGAATTTGCCAGTGCATCGCGAACGCGGCGCTATTGGTGCGTTCGTGTAAGGTTATTTCACTAGAGGGACCCCCCCCCCCCCCCCAGGTCAATTGGTCTGTGCGTTCGCGGACCTGGGGGTGCGATCGGGAAGGATTGGCGAGGGAAGCAGTGCGAACGCGGCCCGTTGACCGCGATCGCGAAGGTCAAAGGGGATTGGTCTATGCGAACGCGGCCCTTTGACCGCGATCGTGAAGGGTAATCACTAGGCAGTTAAATAATTAAACCCTCCGCGACTTAAACCATATTTTTCACCATTGTTGTACGGAAAAGAGCTCTTGGGGGCGATTTTGAAGAAAGAAATCCTTGTTCTTCATTGAGGTAAGTTTTTTTATCATTAAAACTCGATTATGGGTGATTATAGAACATAAAACCAGTGTAAATTCATGGAAAATCAGTAGAAAAATTGGGTTTTAGGGCTTGAGATTATGAGACCTTTAGGGGTCGATTTGAGGAGCCAAACGAACTCCGATTTTGGTGTTCTTTATATGTACAGACTCGTGAGACAATGAAGAAAAATTTTGTATAAAAATTTCTGAGTTTTGGGACANGGAAATTGTTCCTTAAGAATATATTGATGATAAAAATCTGAACTTGGTAGATTTGGAGCCTTCGGAGGTTGATTCGAGAGGCAAGCGTGTTGTGGAATAGTTCCGGGCTAGTGTTGAGGTAAGTAATTGTTACACCCCATGTTTTCGTACGTGAGAGTACATCGTAAGTCAATTGATGTAAGCTCAGAAATAAGATTCTATTTGATGGAATATCAAGTAAGTTAATCATGTTACGTTGGAGGTTACAAATATTTAAGATCATGAATAACGAGTACCAAGAGGGTTGGAAAGCTTAGAAGCTAAACCAATTGAAGAAAATAAGTTTCGTCGAAAGTCGACGAGTTGGGAATGTTATAACATGTACTTTAGGGTGAGACTATGGTTCATTACATGATAAGGAGGTTATGCTATGAGTTAATTTTTATCGTATGATAGTTGTGTTCTACGTTTTGAAGTCAAGCAAGTTGTGGAACAAAAGTTGGCAAAGGTCTTCACAAGTTACATTCATAATGTGTTTAAAATTAGGTCAAATGTAACTGCTATTTTCCCCCAATATACTTGTAATTAGGGGATGATCTACCTACCAAATTGAAGATCTATGAGTCTAGATT
>ML299743.1:0-42907 GCA_005239495.1 Nicotiana undulata | reverse complement strand
CTTCTCCATTTCCCTTCCTTATTTAGTTTAGCATTTGATTCAGAGACATATGTTATAGTTTTAGCAGAGTTAGATTTATTTATTCTTAGATGCTCATGACAATTGACTCCAGTTCTTGGGAGGTTGTTTAGAATATTATGGGGACGCTAAGACTTAATTATATAATTTATGATATGGTTGCTTGCTTATTATTTAATTGTGAACTATTTCAATTGAACAAAAGCGTAGCAATGTGATAGTTGGCTTGCCTAGTTCCAAGATAGGCGCCATCACGACCTGTTAGGATTTGTGGTCGTGACACCGCCGGTGCCATACGATTCGGTGCAATAGAATTAGGTTGAGTTCCTGGCACCAAATCAATACCAAAGCCAATATCCCTATCAGGTGGCATGCCCGACAGGTCTGCAGGAAACACATCCGGAAAATCACAGACCAATGGAACAGAATTCAATAGTGGAAGTCTCTGCACTAACATCCCTCACAAAAGCCAAATAATATAGGCAACCTTTCTCAACCATACGATGAGCTTTCAGAAATGAAATCACCCTACTAGGCACATAATCTACAGAACCACTCCACTCAACCCTCGGAAATCCCGACATCGCTAAGGTCACGGGTTTAGCGTTACAATCTAGAACATCATGACATGAAGATAGCGAATCCATGCACAATATCACATCAAAGTCAACCATACTGAGCAATAACAAATCCACTCCAGTCTCTAGAGCCCTAATAGACACCAAACATGATCGATACACGTGCTCCACAATAATAGTATCACCCATAGGAGTAGACACATGAATAGATGCAACTAAGGACTCACAGGGCATATCTAGAAAATGAGCAAAATATGATGAAACATATGAATATGTGAAACCAGGGTCAAATAAGACTGAGGCATCTCTGTTACATACTGAAATAATACCTCTAATCACGGCATCTGAAGCCATAGCTTCTGGTTTTGCTAGGAGTGCATAAAACGGGCCTGACTATCACCTGATCGACCTCCCCCTCTAGGGCGACCTCTGGCTACCTGACCCCCACCCCTAGCTAGCTGGAGGGTTGAGAAGTAACTGGTGCTGAAGCCGAAGGCTGACTCCTCTATTGGGATGAACCTCTTGTAAGGCGGGGACAGAATCTCTTGATGTGACCCAAATCTCCACACTCAAAGCAACCGCTCCTGGAAAATGGCGGTGGGGATTGAAGGGAAACCCTGGCACCGGGATAACTAGTAGAAGAACCTGGCATGGAAGAGCCTTGAACTTAGGGATCACAAGATGAACCTTGGGTTGGGAGGGCACTGAATGATGAGTAACCCTGATGAGAACTGTGAGAACCATGTCCCGATAATGCACCACGGTGAACTGGGCAAGCTGAATGCGCATGCCTGAATGGACGGCCTCTGCCGTGCTGAAACTGACCTCAAGAAGGAATACCACCAAAACTACTAGATCCCCGAGGCCTCTTGGCCTCCCTCTCCACTCGCTCCTAGTGACGAACTGACTGAATCTGTCGGGCAATATAAACCATCTCCTCAAAAGGAGCACCCGACACCCTCTCTCTGGTCATAAGAATCTGAAGCTGATATGAAAGGCCATCCATAAACCTCCTGATCCTCTCCCTATCTATAGGAACCAACCAAACACCATGATGGTCAAGCTCAGACAATCTCATCTCATGCTGCGTCATAGTCATATCATCCTGACATAACATCTCGAACTGCCTGCGCACCCCCTCTCTGTGGGATTGTGGAGCATACTTCTCTAGAAAGAGAGCAGAAAACTGCTGCCAGGTAAGGGGCGCTGCACCAACAAGCCTACGCCTCTCATAAGCCTCCCATTAAGTAAAGGAGGCACCCGAGAACTGGAAAGTAGTAGACGAGACCCCATTGGTCTCCAAATTACCCGATGTACGGAGGATTCTCTGACATTTGTCGAAGAAAGCATGGGCATCCTCGCCCTCTACACTGCTGAAAGTCGGAGGCTGAAGTCTACCAAACCTCTCCAATCTACGCTGCTCGTCAGGCATGACTGAGCAGGTGAAACCAGCTAGGCTGGAGGTTCCCCCGGTGTCTTAAGTCCCTGAAAAACCTACTCAGGTGTGCGAGCAGTAGGATTCTGAGTGCCTCCTCTGGCCTGAGAAGTCGATGCTGTAGTAGAAACAGCGACCGCATGAGCAAGACTGGTGCACACGATCAAAGTAAGAGCCAAGATCTCCTAAAGACCTGGAATAACAATAGGCACAGCCGGTGACTGAGCTGGCCCGGCATGAACATCTGCGGCTGGGACCTGATCTGGAATAACGTGAGGGTCTATAGGTACTGACCCGACTGCTGCGCGGGCTACACCCCTACTCCTACCACGACCTCGATCCCTCACGGGCCTAGCTTGTGGCTGATCGTCCTGTCTGGTAGCACGTGTCCTCACCATCCGTGAGAGAATGAAACAATAGTTGTTTAGTTACCGGAATCAATAAACAAGAGTTCAATAATGTGAGATTTTCCTAAGGGTGATGCAACCCCTCGAAGATAAGTACGAACGTCTCCTCACCGATCCGCAAGACTCTACTAAACCTGCTCATGACTTGTGATACCTATATAACCAAGGCTCTGATACCAACTTGTCATGACCCAAAAACCACCCCGGTAGTGATGGCGCCAAAAGTGGAACTAGGAAAGCCAACACGCTTTCAAACAATTCAGTCTTTCATGAAAACATTAAATCATAATCCGTTTTTCGACAAAAATTCTTAATAAAAGAGATAAATTCAAAACCCATAATTTTTTTAAAATAAACCCCAACATCGGTTGCCACTAATTCACGAGCCAATACTACTACAAATCAAAAATATAATAAGCCAACAATTGTCAGGAAATAATCAAAATACGCTAAATGGAAGATAAGGAAGGAGAAAGACGGGGCTGCGATAGCCATGCAACTACCTCGCTATCTCCAACTGAGGATCCACACAGAAATGGTCAACAACCGCTACAGTGGTCTGAGGTACCTTGATCTGCACACAAGGTGCAGGGGGTAACGTGAGTACACCAACTCAATAAGTAACAAGCCCAAATTATGGGCTGAGAGATAATGACGGACTAAACCTCAACAATTAACAAATTTAACAGTACGGTGACGAAGACATGCGTTCAGTTCAAGTATTCAGCTTAGGAAGATAATATAAATGCAATTCTGAACAAAGTAAGGTAATAAGCTCCGCACATCTCTAAGTACCAATGCACGTAATGCATGAAAATGTACCATGTACCTCCTCTCTCAAGTGCTCAACAACTTGGTACTGTATATGGCAATCCGGCCCAGGGTAGATCCATCCCGGAACATATACACATCACCGACATCAGTCGCTCAGTACCGAGGAAGGCTATTCCAGCCCCACCGAGAAGATTCATCTCTACGTATAAATACTTTAGACAAGATACATGCCCAGGGAAGATCAATCCCTCAAAAATATCATGTGCGCTCATCGGGGGTGTGTTACGTACTCCGAAGGGGCTCCTACAACCCAAGCGCTATCACAATCATCAACATAACCGCTATGGCGTACAGCTCGATCCCATACTTGTCACTCATAAGCAGGCTCTCGGCCTCACTCGATAATCACTCTCCAGTCTCTCACACACACGGGCTCACGATGCCATGAAACTAGCCCGAAACAATCATATGATGTTCCAGGTAATAACAATAATAGCTGAGACTGAGACATGATATGACATGCATGATTAAGACTGAGTACAGAATCATAGAAACTAATGAGATGACGACAAGAGGCAACCACTCGGGTCCCAACAGTATCGACATGAAGCCCTAACAGGGTGTCTAGCATGATTTACAACACATTTACTTAATCACATGATAGAAGCAAAGATATCAACAATAAATAATCATTAAGCAATGTTTTGGAATGAACTAGGCCACAACTCTCACGGTGCACCCCAGCACGCCCGTCACTTGGCATGGGCGTCACATCAACACTAATCACACAACACATAGCTCAGGGTTTGGACCCTTAAAACCAAGTTTAAAAGTTACTTACCTCAATCAAGGCAAAATCCTACTCCGCGACGGCCTTGCATCTCGACTCGCCCTCCAAATGTCCTGAATCTAACTAAAAGAAATACAATGCAATCAATATAGGCCAAGGAAACAATTCCACACAAAAAACTATCCATTTCAACAAAAATCCCGAAATTCACTCAAACCCGGCCTCTTGGGTCCATGTTTCGGAATCCGACAAAAATCACAAAACTATAAACCTCTTTCACTCACGAGTCCAACCATACCAAATTTACCAAAATCCGACCTTGTTTGACCCCTCAATTACCCAAATCAAACTCTCCAATTCCAAGCCCTAATTTCCTTAATTTCATCCCTAATTTCCTAAATTTCATCCCTAATTTCTACAAATTCCATGCTTAAACAACTGAAAGTCATCATAATTACGAGTTTTAAGTTCAAATAACTTACCTTAATGAAATCCCCCTTGATTCCCTCTTCAAAATACTCCAAAAGCTTCAAAAACCGAATAGAGTTTGTGATGAACCCCCAAAATTCGCGAAGTCCACAATTTATACTTTCTGCCCAGCATTTCCGCACCTGTGGTCCGTGACACGTATCTGTGCAATCGCACCTGCGGTCCAATAGTCCGCACCTGCGGATGTCACTTATTCCGCAACTTCCACACCTGTGATTCCTTCCTCGCACCTGCGGGCTCGCAGGTGTGACCAACCCTCTACATCTACGATCAAGCCCCAGACTCCCATTTCCGCATCTGCAAGCCATTACCAGCACCTGCGACCTCCGTACCTGCGCTCCCCATTCCGCAGGTGCAGAACACCAGAAACAGCAGCACCAACTGCTAATCTAAGTCTAAAAACTCCCCGCTAACCATCCGGGATAATCTCGAGGCCCTCTGGACCTCAACCAATTACACCAATAGGTCACATAGCAATATAAGATCTTAGTCTAACCCTCAGAACACTCAAAACAACATCACAACATCAAATCAACCTTATATTGAAGCCTAAAGATTTCTAAACTTCCAACATTCGCCAACAATGCCGACACCTGCCAAACCACGTCCAAATAACCTGAAATTTTGCACACACGTCAAAAATGACTCTTTGAACCTACTCCAATTTTCAAAATTCCATTTCGACCCCGATATCTAATTTTCCACTTCCCACCAAAAATCGCCAAAATTCTAATTTTGCCAATTCAAGCCTAATTCTACCACAGACCTCCAAATTACATTCCCAACACACTCCTAAGTCCAAAATCACCTAACGGAACTATTCGAACCATAACAACCCCAATCTGAGATCGTTTACTCATAAGTCAACTTCCGGTTGACTTTTCCAACTTAAATTCCTAATTAAGAGAATAATTGTCTCATTTCACTCCAAAATCACTCTGAACCCAAATCAACCAACCCGATGCAACATTATAAAGTTGAACAACACATAAAGAAGCAGAAATGGGGGATATGGGGCTATAATTCTTGGAATGCTCTCCCCTTCTTAAACAACCATTCGTCCTCGAACGAGTCTAGAAACATACCTGGAGTCTCAAATAGGTGTGGATATCTGCTCCGCATCTCCGGCTTGATCTCCCAAGTGGCCTCCTGCACAAGCTGCCTCCTCCACTGCACCTTAACCGAAGCTCTATCCTTTGACCTCAACATACGAACCTGCCAATCCAGAATAGTTATTGGCTCCACATCGTTAGTCATATCTCCCTTCAACTGAACTGTGCTGAAGTCCAAAACATGGGATGGGTCGCCAACATACTTCCGAAGCATGGCAACATAAAATACTAGATGCACACTGGATAAGCTGGGTGGAAAAGCAAGCCTATAAACCACCTCCCCTATACTTTGAAGCACCTCAAAAGGCCCAATGAACCGGGGGCTCAACTTGCCCCTCTTCCCAAACCGCAAAACACCCTTCATGGGTGACACCTTTAGCAAAACCTTCTCTCTAACCATGAAAGATACATCACGGACCTTCCTGTCTACATAGCTCTTCTTCCTAGACTGCGTCATGCGAAGCCGCTCCTGAATCAACTTCACTTTATCTAAAGCATCCTACACTAAATCTGTACCCAAGAGTGTAGCCTCACCCGGCTCAAACCAACCAACCGGAGATCTACACCTCCTCCCATATAAAGCCTCGTATGGAGCTATCTAAATACTCGACTGATAACTATTATTATATGCAAACTCCACGAGTGGCATAAACTGGTCCCATGAACCCCCAAAAATAATGACATAAGTGAGCAACATGTTCTCTAATATCTGAAGAGTGTGCTCGGACTGCCCGGTCAGTCTGAGGGTGAAACGTTGTGCTCAATTGAACCCGTGAACTCAACTCCCGCGGAACAGCCCTCCAAAACTGTGATGTGAACTGAGAACCTCTATCAGAAATGATGGAAATTGGGACACCATGTAGGTGAGCAATCTCTCGAATATAAATCTCAGCTAACCACTCTGAAGTGTAAGTAGTACCAACAGGAATGAAGTGTGCGGACTTGGTTAGCCGCTCCACAATAACCCAAATAGCATCAAACTTTCTCGAAGTCCGTGGGAGCCCAACTACAAAGTCCATGGTGATCTGCTCCCACTTCTACTCCGGAATATCTAATCTCTGAAGCAAGCCACCCGTCTCTAATGCTCATATTTAACTTGCTGACAGTTGAGACACCGAGCTACAAACCCAACTATATCATTCTTAATCTGCCTCCACCAATAATGTTGTCTCAAATCCTAGTACATCATTGCGACACCCGTATGGATAGAATATCGCGAGATGTGGGCCTCCTCAAGAATCAACTCCCAAAGCCCGTCTACATTAGGCATGCATATTCGTCCATGTATCCTCATCACACCATCATCAGCAATAGTCACATCCCTAGAATCACCTCGCCGGACCCTATCATGAAGAACGAGCAAGTGTGGGTAATCATACTGGCGCTCCCTGATACAGTCATAAAGAGAAGACTTTGAGACTATGCAATCCAATACCCGACTTGGCTCCGATATATCCAATCTCACAAGCTGACCCGCTAACGCCTGAACATCCAATGGTAAAGGTCTCTCTACTGCTGGAAGATATGCTAAAATCCCTAAACTCTCTGCCCGACGACTCAAAGCATCGGCCACCACATTGGCCTTCATATCATAGTCCTTAAGAAGCACCAACCACCTCCACTTATGCAAATTAGGATCCTTCTGCTTAACAGATGCTACAGACTTCGGTGATCAGTTTAAATCCCATAGTGGACCCCATACAAATAATGATGCCAAATCTTTAGGGCGCGAACAATGGTTGCCAACTCAAGATCATGCACACGATAATTCTTCTCATTGGCCTTCAACTGGCGCGAGGCGTAGGCAATCACCCTACCCTCTTGCATCAAATCAAAACCAATGCCTATCCTCAAGGCATCCCAATAAACGGTATAAGAACCTGAAGCTGATGGTAGAACTAACACTGGAGTCATGGTCAAAGCAGTCATGAGCTTTTGAAAGCTCGCCTCACACTCATCCGACCACCTGAATAGAGCACCCTTCTGGGTCAATTTGGTCAAGGGCGAAGCAATAGAAGAAAATCCCTCAACAAAGCGATGGTAATATCCCGCCAAACCAAGGAAGATCCTAATCTCCGTAGATGAGGACAGTCTGGGCCAACTCTACATCGCCTCTATTTTCTTCGGATCCACCTGAATACCCTCATTGAACACCATATGCCCCAAGAAAGCTATTGAGCAAAGCCAAAACTCACACTTGGAGAACTTTGCATAAATCTTCTCCTCCCTCGATCTATGTAATACAACTCTCAAATGCTGAGCATGCTCCTCCTGGCTACGAGAGTACACCAACATGTCATCAATGAACGCAATAATGAAGGAATCCAAATATGGCTGAAATACACTGTACATCAAATGCATGAACGCTTCTGGAGCATTGGTCAGCCCAAAAGACATCACCAGGAACTCACAATGGCCATAACGGGTCCTGAAAACCGCCTTAGGAATATCCGAATCACGAATCTTCAGTTGTTAATACCAGGACCTCAAATAAATCTTAGAGAACACCCACGCTCCCTGAAGCTAGTCATATAAATCATCAATACGAGGCAGAGGATACTTGTTCTTAACTGTGACCTTGTTTAATTGCCTGTAATCAGTACACATTCTCATGGAACCATCCTTCTTCATCACAAATAGAACAGGTGCACCCCAAGGTGACACACTAGGTCGAATAAACCCCTTATCTAGTAGTTCCTAAAGATGCTCTTTCAATTCCTTCAACTCCGCCGGTGCCATATGATACGATGGAATATAAATAAGCTGAGTGTCTGGCACCAAATCAGTACCAAAGTCAATATCCCTGTCAGGTGGCATGCCCGGCAGGTTAGCAGGTAACACATCTGAAATATCACGGACCACTGGAACAGAATTCAATAGTGGAAGTCTCTGCACTGACATCCCTCACAAAAGCCAAATAAGATAGGCAACCTTTCTCAACTATACGCTGAGCCTTCAGATATGAAATCCCCCTACTAGGCACATAATCTATGGAACCACTCCACCCAACTCTCGAAAATCCCGGCGTCGCTAAGATCACGAGTTTAGCGTGACAATCTAGAACAGCATGACATGGAGATAGCCACCATGCACAATATCACATCGAAGTCAACCATACTGAGCAATAACCAATCCACTCCGGTTTCTAGACCCCCAATAAACACCAAACATAACCGATACACGCGCTCCACAATAATAGTATCGCCCATAGGAGTAGACACATGAACAGATGTGTGTAAGGACTCACAGGGCATATCCGAAAAATGAGCAAAATATGATAAAACATACCAATATGTGGAACCATGGTCAAATAAAACTGAGGCATCCTGGTGACAGACTGAAACAATACTTGTAATCACGGCATCTGAAGCCATAGCTTCGGGTTTTGCTGGGAGTGCATAAAAATGGGCCTGACCACCACCGGATCAACCTCCCTCTCTAAGGCGACCTCTAGTTGCCTGACCCCCACCCCTAGCTAGCTGACGGGTGGAGAAGTGACTAGTGATGAAGCCGAAGGATGACATTTCTACGGGGATGAACCTCCTGTAAGGCGGGGACAGAATCTCTTGATGTGACCCAAATCTCCACACCCAAAGAAACCTCTCCCGGCAAATGGCGATGGGATTGAAGGGAACCCCTGACACCGGGATAGTTGGTAGAAGAACATGGCATGGAAGAGCCCTGAACTGAGGGAGCTCGGGATGAACCCTGGGCTGGGAGGGCATTGAATGATGAGTGACCCTGATAAGAACTGTGAGAACCATGTCCCGATAATGCACCACGGTGAACTGGGCGAGCTGACTGAGCATGCTTGAATGGAAGGCCTCTGCCGTGCTAAAACTAACCTCTAGAAGGAACACCACCAAAACTACCAGATCCCCGAGGCCTCTTGGCCTCCCTCTCAACTCGCTACTGGGGACGAACTAACTAAATATCTCGGGCAATGTCAACCACCTCCTCAAAAGTAGTACCCGACACTGTCTCTCTAGTCATAAGAATCTGAAGCTAATATGAGAGGCCATCCACAAACCTCCTGATCCTCTCCCTTTCTATTGGAACCAACAAAACACCATGATGGGCTAGCTCTAAAAATCTCATCTCATACTGCGTCACAGTCATATTATCTTGACGAAACTTCTCGAAATGCCTGTGCAACTCCTCTCTGTGGGACTGTGGCACATACTTCTCTAGAAAGAGAGCGAAAAACTGCTGCCAGGTAAGGGGCGATACACCAACAAGCCTACGCCCCTCATAAGCCTCCCACCAAGTAAAGGCATCTCCCGAGAATTGGAAGGTAGTAAACAAGACCCCACTGGTTTCCAAATTACCCGATGTACAGAGGATCCACTAAAACTTGTGAAATCTACGTAAACTAGGGTCTGATACCAACTTGTCAGGACCCAAAAAGCACCCCAGTCGTGATGGCGCCTATCGTGAAACTAGGCAAGCCAACAAACTTTCAAACTATTCGGTGTTTCATTAAAACATTTAAATCATAATCCTTTTTTCGACATAAATTCTAAATAAAAGAGATAAATTCAAAACCCAAAAATACTGTAAAATAAACACCAACATCAGGTGTCACTAAGTCACGAGTCAACACTACTACAAATCTAAAATATAATAAGACAACAATTGTCTAGAAATAATCAAAATACGCTAAATGGAAGATAAGGAAGGAGAAAGACAGGGTTACGATCACCAGGCAGCTACCTCGCTAACTCCAACTGAGGATCTGTACAGAAATGGTCAACAACCACTACCTTGGCCTGAGGTACCTGGATCTGCACACAAGGTGCAGGGGGTAATGTGAGTACACCAACTCAGTAAGTAACAAGCCTAAACTATAGGCTGAGAGGTAATGACGGACTAAATCTCAACAATTAACAAATTTAATAGTACAGTGACAAAGACATGCGTTCCGTTCAAGTATTCATCTCAGAAAGATAAAGTAAATGCAATTCTGAACAAAGTAAGGTAATAAGCTCAGCATATCTCTAAGTACCAATGCAGGGAATGTCTGAAAATGTACCATGTACCTCCTCTCTCAAGTGCTCAACCACTCGGTATTGTATATGGCCCTCCAGCCTAAGGAAGATCCATCCCGGAACATATACACATCACCAACATCAGTCGCTCAGTACCGAGGAAGGCTATTCTTACCCCATGGAGAAGATCCATCTTCAGGTATACATACTCCGGACAAAATACATGCCCATGGAAGATCCATCCCTAAAAAATATCATCAGCGCTCACCGGGGGTGTTTCACAGACTCCGTAGGGGCTCTTACAACCCAAGCGCTGTCACAATCATCAACATAACCGTTGTGGCATGCAACCCTTTCCTATATCTGTCACTTATAAGCAGGCTCTCGGCTTCACTCAATCATCACTCTCCAGTCTATAACACACGCGCTCACGGTGCCATGAAACTAGCCTGAAATAATGATATGATGTGCCAGGTAATAATAATAAAAACTGAGACTGAGACATGATATGAGATGCATGATTAAGACTGAGTATAGAATCATAGAAACTAATGAGATGACAGCAAGAGGCGACCACTAGGGTCCCAACAGTATCGAGGTGAAGCCCTAATAGGATATCTACCATGATTTACAACACATTTACTTAATCACATAATAGAAACACAGATATCAACAATAAAGAATCATTAAGCGGTGCCTTGTAATGAACCAGGCCACAATTCTCACGGTGCACGCTCGCACGCCCATCACTTTGCATGTGCGTCACTTCAATACTAATCACACAACACAAAACTCGGGGTTTCGCACCCTCAGGACCAAGTTTGGAAGCGTTACTTACCTCAATCATGCCAAAATCCTTCACCGCATGCCCCTTGACTCGGCCTCCAAACGTCCCGAATCTAACCAAAAGCAATAGAATGCAATCAATATAGGCCAAGGAAACAATTCCACACGAAACACTATCAAATGCGACCAAAATTCAAAATTCATCCCCCCCCCCGGGCCCACGTCTCGGAATCTGACAAAAATCACAAAACTAGAAACCTCTTTCACTCACGAGTCAAACCATATCAAATTTACCAAAATCCGACCTCGTTTGACCCCTCAATTCCCGAAATCAAACTCTCCAATTCCAAGCCCTAATTTCCTCAATTTCATCCAATATTTCTACAAATTCCATGCTTATTCAACTGAAAATCATCATAATTACGAGTATTAAGTTCAAATTATTTACCTCAATGAAATCCCCCTTGATTCCCTCTTCAAAACCTTCCAAAAGCTTCAAAATCCGAATACAGCTTGTGATGAAATGCCCAAAATTCGCGAAGTCCACAATTTATACTTTCTGCCGAGCATTTCCGCACATGCAGTCCCTGATACGCAGCTGCGCAACCGCACCTATGGTCCAATAGTCTGCACCTGTTGATCTCACTTATTACGCAACTTCCGCACCTGCGATTCCTTCTTCGCACCTGTAGGTTCGCATCTACCGATCAAGCCCCAGACTCCCATTTCCGCATCTACGAGCCATTACCCACACCTGCGAATTCCGCACTTGCGCTCCCCCTTCCACAGGTGCGGAACACAAGAAATGGCAGCACCAGCTGCTAAGCTAAGTCTCCAAACTCCCCGCTAGCCATTTGGGAGCATCCCAAGGCCCTTAGGACCTCAACCAATTACACCAACAGGTCACATAGCAATATACGAACTTAGTCGAACCCTCGGAACACTCAAAACAACATGACAACACGAAATCAACCTCGGATTCAAGCCTATGGATTTCTAAACTTCCAACACTTGCCAACAATGCCGAAACCTACCAAACCATGTTCGAATGACCTGCAATTTTGCATATATGTCACAAATGACTCTACGAACCTAATCTAACTTCCAAAATTCCATTGCGACCCCGATATCTAATTTTTCACTGCCGACCAGAAATCGCTAAATTTCCAATTTTGCTAATTCAAGCCTTATTCTACCACAAACCAATAAATTACATTTCGAACACACTTCTAAGTCCAAAATCACCTAACAGAACTATCCGAACCATAAAAACCCCAGTCCGAGATCATTTACTCACAAGTCAACTTCCGGTTGACTTTTCCAACTTAAATTCCTAATTAAGAGACTAAGTACGTCATTCCGCTCCAAAATCACTCCGAACCCGAACCAAAACACCCGATGCAACATAATAAAGCTGAACAACACATAAAGAAGCAAAAATGGGGGAGACGAGGCTATAATTCTCAGAACAACCATCTGGGTCGTTATAGATTCCGAGGCCTGCGAACGCCCTTAAGTCTCCGAAATGAATGCTCTACTCACTGGTTCTTAGCCTGGTCGAGGTATTTGGATCTGCACAAAAAAATACGGAAGAGTAACACCACAACGGTACCCGATAATTATCTAGCCTAATCTCGATAAAGTAGTGACGATGCCAGGTCAAGACACCTACTAGGATAAGAAAAAGAAACTAAAATAACATAGTCTAGCCTAATAATGAAAACGAGCAAATAGTGGAAATAAAGCAACACAACTAGGAACATTGCATCTTAATTCTATGCAATAAAGGCAACAAGGAAGGAGTGCATAATAAGAAAATGAAGAAAAAAATACGGACAAATACAAGTCAGGTAAATGAGAGATAACAACAAGAATCACAATCGAGGTACCGCCTCGTAATCTCATTTAGAACAATAATCACAGTCTTTCCTTATATCGCCGCGTGAGCCTTGCATTTAGATAGTTTTGGAAACATTTTCCCTGAAATAGCTACACGCACTTTAGCCCACCTTATGTCGCCATGTGGCTTCAATAGTTCCCTTATCAGAAACATGCACATAAATCCTACCTTATGTCGCCTGCACATTATCCTCTATCCTATGTCGACGAATGCGCATCAATATCACAATACAATAACCATTCACCACACAGGTGCCCATATGCCACATCTTGCCAAAAGAATAAAAAATACCAATATTTCCACAACAAATAGCCCAAGGCTCAACCACGATGTGTACAAGAATATAACAAAAATAATGGTTAATAGCTCAACAAGAACGATATCTCGACAATTAACAACTTCGTCACAAAGTGATAATGACTTTTACAACATCAACACTTATAGCTAAACAAGAGATATTCCATGAATTAACAACTTCAAGTAAGTAATTCCACAATTAAATAAGTAATAAACAATAAGGAAGGCCATAATTTCAACTAAAGCATATAAGAGAAAAATAACAAGTAAGAGGTGGAACAAGTATTAACAATGTAAAATAAAGCATATGAGGGTAGATTAACAATGAAAGATATAACATGCCATGACAATTCGATTAAAGGCATAAAAAGAGTCTAAATTGTCTAAACCGGTCAAATACCATATATAGCCCGTGTACCCACTTATCACCTTCCGTACACAGCTATCACATATCATAAATAACACAAACAACTCCAATCCTAAGGGGTAGTTCCCCTACACAAAGTTAGGCAAGGTACTTACCTAAAAAAATAACTCAATCCGTGCAAAGACCTCTATCGGACTTCCTACAAAGTAAATAATCAATTTGAGTCTCGGCCGCCGATCTTTAAACGGTTACCAAGTGCTCCTTCTTCTTTGGGAAACTCGAGTTTGCTATCACCAAATCAAATGCTCCAGAAAAGCAAAGCAGAGACGTTCCCCCTCCGTTTCTATCTCTAAAACAAAAGCCACCATGAACACCATCATATTCCCCAGACATCGCTCCAATGTGGCCGTTGAAATATCCTCATATGAAAAGCTTCTCCGTATGCGGGATACCATGCACCATCTCATCCCAATCCTCCCAGAAATGACTCTTGACTTCCTCATCCAAGCTTGCTTGGGGTCCGTACTCACTGATTATGTTTAAAGTAAAACCTCCAACAACTATCTTAATAGTCATTAGCTTTTCATTCACCCTCCTAACCTCCACCACTAGTTCACGGAGGTCCTCATCAACCAAGATACCTACCCTATTCCTGCCCCCACCCTCCCAAAATACCATAGTTTGAACCTGTCTACATCCCGCGCCTTATCTCCTACCCACCTAGTCTCCTGTACACAAGCTATATTAAGCTCCCTTTTCTCGTGAATTTGTCCTAGCACTACAGATTACTAAGAAGATATAATGAACTCAACCAACAAGATAATGTAAAGATATCACGAGTTATGTTTCTCTTGATTACATGAACATGTGAATAAAGATGCAACTGTTAAATCATCCAAAAATGCTTCAACGCATAAAACTAGAGTTATAATCCAAAACAATCATTAATACACAAAATCCCTCAAACCCTAAAGGGAACTACTCCAAAGATATGGAATAATACATAAAAAATATAATAAAAGTATATGAAAACATAAATACAATCCAAACTCGGCTCTTGAGTGAGAAAGGAATGATGAAATCCATGTTCTTGTGTCCTTCCAACTTTTCATTAGCCACCTTAGGTCGAATTTATGCAACAAATTCAGAAAATAACATTTTTGCATGTATTTATACCAAGTAGGGTCGGACCAAGACGAAAACACCTTTTCCTAGCCGAAATAGGACATTTACCGTTAAAACATTACATAGGCGCGCCGCATGGGGCGATGCACCATGCAAGGCATTAGTGGGAAAATTCAGAGAGCTCAACAATTTAACAGGCAGCAAAAATACATTGCTGCGTCGCACTATGCCATGCACGTTGTGTCGCACTAGTGCTAAATTTCTCAGAGTACGGCTCAAATATTGCGTTTTGATGTCCAGACTTGGTCCTCGACCCCGGAACACGATCGCGACGTAATCCCTAAGGCTTTTACTTAGATATCAAAGCTCCAAATATCTCGGATTATCTCCACAACATCTAAATAACTCGTAATCAGTTCTACAAGGCATAAAACACACAACATGTGCAAAACACTACAAATTAAAGCTCAAAACAAGTGAAGTGCAGTGAATTAGAGTGCAATAAGCGACTAAAATACGTAATTATAGCCTAAAAGCAACACCCCACACTTAAACCATTGCTCATCCTCGAGCGATCAAACTACACTTCACATAGACACGACCTTTTTCAACAACTCTCACAACTCATCACACCTATAATATTTAAAATAGATTAAGTACAATACAATAACATCCTTAACTCAAAATTTGACTCAAAAGCACCACACATTATTTATAACCCGCTCACTTACTCTAACAAAGTGATTAAGAATTACTTTTCCTTCATGAATTAAGTGCCCTCATACAACAATAGAGAGTAGTTCCACACGCAATAAAATTTAAGATCAATTAGGAATTCAGATGAAAGAATTCGCTCACTATCAAAAATAAAATTCATGTGCCACAAAAGACGTGCCATAGGATTTCCCATAGTGTACACACTGATAATTCACGAATCAATCCCATTTTCTAAGTTAGCAAGGACATGTATGGATGGATATCAGCTCTACTAATTGAGCTCATTCAGCCAAAGATCAAGTAGAACTTTATTTGGTTATAATGTAGGCCGCGAGACGGGTAGGATACATTTGGATATAAGGGTGACTACACCTCCCTAAGCGCTTTAATACATACATTTCACTTTTCAAAACCCCACACTTATGTCAAACCATAACTCCACCTTCACATAAATATACATCAACTCCCTAGTTCTTTAAGTACAATTACATCAAGTTATCACTATCAATGAATATTTTTCACAATCATAAACTTATTTTTTCCTTTCCTTTTCAAATCAAGTGGCTCTTACTTTTTTAATACAGTGCACCTTTCTCCTTATTTTATTAGTTCCACTCAAAAGCCAAATCAACCACCCCACACTTAAACTTTACATAGCTCATACCAAATTCAAGTGCTCACGAGAGGTAAAAATAGATGGTCAATTTGATCTAATGGGTAAGCCTTGTAATGTTGTTTTCAAATAAATAGGATTACATGCTCAAAGGGGTTAACTACAATATATAACTATTAGGTGGGTAAAAGCATATATCTAGTTCAACAAAATTGCCTATAGCACTTCCAAGGTTGAATAAAACTACTATTTCCCTTTGCAAACACACGGGACAAGTTCTTGACATCAAATGCACTGCACAGAATAACACAAAACCTCACACACACATGACACATAACTCACTCATGATTGGACTCTCAAGACACTCTAGTCAAAGCAGTTAAGTAAAGTTAAGATTATACAATTTAAGGTACTTATACAAGAGTAAAAAATTGAGCCTAAGCGTCATAACTAAAGCACTCATTATTCTCAAGGCATAATAAAGTCAAGACATATTGCTTTCAATTCAAATCATAGCACAAGGTTGCCTACTAGCAAAAATAAAAACTAACTACACCCGGTTTAAAAAACATCATTGAAAAAGAAATGCGGCACAAAGAAAAATCAAGGGAGAATTATTACTCTACCTAAAAAAGAAAATCTTTTTGTTTTTTCGACTTTAATCCTTAAAGAAACCCGTCTAATATCGATTGTTGGGAAAATTCAAAAACAATTCAAATTTTTATGGTTTTTTTCCAATTTCTTTTATATTTGTAACTACTACAAATAACAAAAAGAAATCTAAAATATATACACATCTACAAATATCCCCCACCCCACACTTCAAGTTGTGGCATGTCCCCATGACACACAACTAAAAAGCATAAGGTAAAGAAAATTTCCCTGAATTTTCTTCTTTCCGGAGAACTTATGAACTCCACCCGTAATTCTGAATTCATTCCTCTTTTTCTCTCTATAGGATTCTTCATGGAACTCATTATGGCCATCTCTTCTAAGGATACCCGCAAAACCTGCTTTTTTCTTCTTCTTTTCTGTCCTCATCTTGAGCGGTGACTTTCTCGTTTATGGTGATCGTTAACTTGTTTTTGCGTTCTTTAACATAATCAATCCATACATTTTCCTGTAATCCCCAAAAATAAAATCCACATGATCAAGGTTAGAGTAAGAAAACAAAGAATAATGATCAAGTGAATATTCCTCTGGTATGTCCAATACCATTTGTTTTTCATTCTCTTCTATTGAATGTTGCAAATGTGGAAAGATGGATGGGGTTTTGAACTCTTCTGTTGCTTCACACTCAACCACTGCCTTATTTCCAATCAT
Source organism: Nicotiana undulata (assembly GCA_005239495.1). NCBI lineage: Eukaryota > Viridiplantae > Streptophyta > Magnoliopsida > Solanales > Solanaceae > Nicotiana > Nicotiana undulata. The sequence goes on along the minus strand of ML299743.1, from coordinate 25,188 downwards.
CTCACTTGAATCAGATTCCTCTTGAATAATGGAATGCCCTCTCTGTGGATGCTCATCCTCTTGAGTAGGCTCGTTCTCACAAGGTATCTCCTCCATATAGTCATCATCATAACACAATGAGATTTCTCAAAGTATACTTACTAATTGACTCACTCGCTTTGTTAAGTTCTTAACAGCTTCATCATTTTGCATAAACCTTTCTTCAACACTGTTCATGAACCTATGCATAAGCGCTTCTAAACTTCCATTCTCCTCTTGTGGTGGTTGTCTCACTTTGCTTTCAACCAGTCATAATAAGGGTATTCATCCCAAACAGAGTCAAAATTGTGCCCATATGAATCCTCATACATGTTCAAACTAGAAACAGAGTGAGACTACTTAAAATACAAACCATAGAAAAAATATATACCTCCTTGACTGTCAAGCCATAGATGATTTCCACCATATTTAAAGCACATAGCAGACCGCTGATAATTTTCAGCCGCTAATTCTTCAATCGTTTTCTTAGGCTGGTTGTACTCCATATTCACAGCATATCGACTTCTAAATCGATAGTACCTTCTCCAATAAAATAGTAATAAAATAAGTTAACTAATAAATAAAATAAAATAGTAAAGGAAAAAGAAAAGAAAAGAAAAGAAACCCTTTAAACCTAAATGAATTAGCACTACAAACAATTAAAAATATTGTTGATTGCCAATACCCGGCAACGCCGCTAAAATTTGACGAGCTCAAAACACACACTAAAATTATGCTCGCTAATCAAATATAGTATATTATAATATCGCATCCACATGGATTGGATTTAAATAGTATTCACGTAGTTTATTGCTTGATTTCTATCCAAGATGATCAACAATTGAGATTTATATGATTTTTAACTAAAATTAACTAAAAGGTCTGCATTTATTGACTAATGAGAATTGAAACAAAGAAAGTTATCGGTAGGGAAAAACAGGGATTGATAGGATAGTTACAAGACAATTGTTTAGGATCTAACTCTAGACAGTTCACTTCTTATGTTTAAGCGAGTCTCTCGAATTTACTCAATTATTAGTTCAACATACAACAAAATTCCGCTCTCGATAATGAACCAATTTAAGCACGTGAAGATATGCAATAATGTGTAGTGGATTGGTCTTTAGGACTTTTCATTATTCTCGTAACTAGGCTTAATCAATGATTCAAATAGCCTCTTTCGATTACTAAGAAGAATTAATGAAATCAACCAACAAGATAATGCAAAGATTTCACAAGTTGTACCTCTCTCCGTTACATGAACAAGTGAAAAAAGATGCAATAGTTAAATCATCCAAAAGTGCATCAATGCATAAAACTAGAGATATAATCCAACAACAATCATCAATACACTAAATGCCTTAAACCCTAAAGGGAACTTCTCTATAGATATGAAATAATTCATCACAAATATAATAAAAGTATAGGAAAACATAAATTCAATGCAAACTCATGTCTTGAGTGAGGAAGGAATGATGAAATCCATGTGCTTGTGTCCTTCCAACTCCTCCTTAGCATTCTTAGGTCGAATATATGTCAAAAATACAGTAAATAATATTTTTCATGTACTTATACCAAGTAGGGTCGAGCCTAGATGAAAATATCTTTTCCTAGCCAAAATAGGACATTTACTATTTAAAATTGCACAGGCGCGTCGCACGGGGTGACGCACCATGCGGAACATTAGTGGGGAAATCCAGAGAGCTCTATAATTCAACAGGCATGACATATCGCGTTGCACTAGTGCAAATTTCTTAGAGTACGACTCAAATCCTGCATTTTGACGTCCAGTCATGGTCCTCGACCCCCGAACATGATCTCGGGTTCATCCTTTGGGCTTTTACTCAGACTTCAAAGTTCCAAATAGCTCGAATTAGCTCCACAACATTTGCGTCACTCGAAATCATTCCTACAAGGCATAAAACACACAATAAGTGTAAAATACTACCAATTAAAGCTTAAAACAAGTGAAGTGCAGTGAATTAGAGTGCAATAAGCGACGAAAATACTTAATTATAGCCTACCATCAATAGGTTTGAAAGTTTAGTTGTAATTCTAGAAGTTCTTGAAAATATTTTTGAAATGCATGCGTTTATCGTTCGATTTGTAGTTTAAGATGTTATTCTTTGCGTTTTGATCGCGAGAGTGAGTTAGTATGATGTTTTTAGACTAGTGTGGATTTGTTTCTTGGAGCTCCGAGGGTTTGGATGAGTTTCGGACATGTTCCAGAGTGGTTTGGACTTAAATGTTGCAAAATTTGGTGTCTGGTGCCCTGGTGTCGCAAATGCGAACACTATCGTTGGATTTGCGAAAGTGATAGAAGGGTGGATGTTGTCAAAAATGTGACATCCCCATCGCACTGAAGGCAATAGGATTTTTGTCTTGTTCGCAATTGCAAACAATTGTTTGCTTTTACGATGAAGGCCAGTTCATAATTGCGAAGCCTTTTCTCACAATTGCGAGATTTCAAGAGGCTGTCAAGGTTCACAAATGTGAGCTCTGGTTAGCAAGCGAGGGTTTGAAAATGCGAACCCTGTGTCACAAATGCAACATCTCCAGCTGGTTAAAGGGTTATAAGACAGGACATTTGAACTACTTCTCTCATTTTTGAACCCTAGACTCGATATGAGGCGATTCTAAGAGGGTATTTTCACATAAAAACCTTGCATAAGTGACTCTAATCTATTGCTAGTCATATTCCATCAACATATCTAAGATTTTTAGATCAAAATCTTGAGAATCAAAGTGAAAATTTATGAAACTTTGTCAAGTGTTTGAAGAAAAATAGAAATTGAGTTTTGAGAGTCGATTTGGACTTGGATTCTGAAATTAATCACATATATGAACTCGTGGGGTCATGGGTGCATGGAATCTACCATTAGACCCGGGTTTTGATCTCGCGCGCCCAGGTTGACTTTTACTGACTTTTTGGGGGAAATATTCAAATCTTAGCTTTATCTATTGCAACTGAATTCCTTAGCATTGTTTCATGATATTAAGTCAATTTTGGTTAGATTTGAGCCGTGTGGAGGCAGATTTTGGGGTAAAGCTATTTCCGAGTGTTAATTTATCCTAGTTGAGGTAAGTGTCTTGCCTAACATCAGGGAACTACTCTTTAGGATTGGTATTGTTTGACATAACTGTGTTAGGTGAAATCTGTGTATGTAGGGTGATAAGTGAGTACACAGGTTGTGTGTGGTAATTGTCCGGTTTAGGCTACTTAGACTATTTCCATTCTTTAAATGAAATTCCATATCATGTTCTAATCTCTTAGTCAATCTATTCCTGCTTGTGTTAGTCTATCCTTACATGCCTTAAATGTTTTTGTTAACACTTGTTCTACCTCCAAATTAATAATTTGATCTCATGCTTTAGTTGAACTTATTGTCTCTTTTACTGTTATATGATATCTTATCATGATCCATTATCATTATTTGAAGCCATTATACATGTTATCTCTTTCATTGTTGCTTATCTTTAATTGAAGTCGTTGTTCATGTTACCTCTTCCAGTGTTGATTACCATTATTTGAAGTTATTGATCATGTTATCTCTTTCGTTATTAACTCTCATTATTTGAAGTCATTGCTACTTATTATCTCTCTATTGTGGGTAATTCTTATCGTTGCTATTTATCTTAGCTCCAGGCCTTAGATACTGGCTAATGTTATTGCATATCATTTATCTTATGGTTTTTATGCTTATGCTACTACTTCTACGATTTCTGCTGGAATGACTAATGAATTGTCTTTTCTTGTTTTTTATTTTCGTCTTCCTGAGCTGAGGGTATATTGGAAACAGCCTCTCTTCCCTATCGGGGTAGGGGGTACGGTCTGCGTACGCATTACCCTCCCAAGACCCCACTTTGTAGGACTTTACTGGTAGTTGTTGTTGTAGGTTATTCTTATTTAACACCGTGGTTATGCGTTGTCTCTCATTGTTGAGTTATTGGTGTTGATGTTGTAAAAGCCTTTATCACATTGAGGCGAAATCGATATTGTTGGAACATCTTCCTTTTGAGTATTTTACATTTATTGTTATTTTTTATATTCTTGTAACCGTTGTGGTGCAGCTATATGTTATTATTGTGGAAACATTGATATTGTGGAATGTTGACAAATTATGATATATGAGAACGTTTGGTGTGATGTGACATGGACGTATATGCGGTTGTATAATTCTTGGGGTTGATGAGCATGCGGCGGAATAAGGTGGGACTTACGTGTGTGTTGTTTGTACGGAAATTATGTGAAGCCACGCGACATCATAATGTGGGCTAAAATGCGTGTTCGAGAAAACTATTTTCATACCCTATTTCAAATGTAAGGCACACGCGGAGGTACAAGGAAATATTGTGATTGAAATTGAGCATTGGAAATACGAGGCGGCACCTTGATAGTGATTTCATTGAACACGAGGCGGTACCTCGTTGTGATTCTTGCAGTTTATTTCATGTTGCACGGTGTTTTGGTGGGAATATTTCTTGTGTATTTATCCTTATTTGTTCTAGTAGTTGTTTTCCATATATGAGCATTTTCAGTCTCTTTAGTTTCTTCTTTTATGTTATCTCCATGCTCTATTTCTAGTATTAGGTCACGCTATTATGCTGGTTTGTATTAGTTATTTCTCTACTTTCCATTATTTATCCTTGTTGCAATTTTATACCGTTTATTTATATCTTAGTAGGTGTCTTGACATGGCCTCGTCATTACTCTATCGAGGTTAGGCTTGAGACTTACTGGGTACCACTGTGGTGTACTCATACTACACTTCTGCATTTATTGTAAAGATCAAGGTATTGGTACTAGTAGGGATCAGGCAGGTGCTCCATAGATCTGCTTCGAGAGACTTGAGGTAGTGTTGCATGCTCGTTTGCGAATACCTTGAAGATACCTTCTTTGTAAATACTCATGTACTCTTGAAACCAATCTTGAGGTTTCTTATTCGACAATTGCGGCTCATGTAGTCTTATTAGTTGGTTTGGAACCATTCATGTTTTTATATATGATATGCTATTGTTAGATATTTAAATTCAGATTCTATAATTCTTTTTATGTGTTAGCTTATCTAGCAAGTAAAGTTAGGCGCCATCGTAACACATTTGATGAAATTTTGGATCGTGATAGTCAATGAGACTTTTTGGGTATCATTTTGCGGCATTTAGCGCGTTTAGACCTCCCATGTCGTGGGTGATGAAACACATGGCTGGGGACGATTTCAATAGACTTAGTTGTGAGTCATTGAATCTTTTCAGCGTTGTTTATGTTTTTTTTCAGACCCTTGGCAGTTATTAATTACTTATGGCATTCCAAGGGAATGCCCCAAAGATCTATGTACTCAATTTATTTTCAAATCGAGACTCGTGACTTTCTAGTGGGTTTAATTGTCAAACATGTTAAAATTTATGAGATAATTCAGTGTTCTAACAATTATTATCCTAAAATTTATTTATTATTTGTTTGGTATGATGTTCATTACGAAATTTCAGTTAGTTAGAACAAGATTTGGTCGACGTGCAAGGTGAGTTGACCGCAATCACATCACACCCCAGTTTTGAGGTGTGACAACGTCACCTAAAAAAGAAATATTTTGTTATGAAAATGTGAGGTATAAAATATTATATAAAAACACAAATAAAAAATATTCCAGTAGTTTACGCATGCAATACATCTAATGATAAGACTTGTGAATGTATTATGTATACGCATAATCTAACTAAAATAATATGAAATCAAAATATGTCTTTATTCTTGAATGAGTGTCATCACTTGACAATCTTCATTATTCATACAACACATGATAAACAAGGAAAAATAAACCATTAAAGAATCATAGAAGCTATAGGATACCATAAACGAGCAACGTTGTTTTGTAGCAGATTATTTCAATAGAACGTACTGTTATATATGGCCTCCCACGTCGATACCACACTGGAGAGTATTGAATGTTGCGACTAAATATTTACGNATTTCTCGTACTTGGGACCTCGAAATTCGATTCCGGGAAAACGCCCAAGTCCCATATTTTCCTACGGAGCCTCCGGGACCGTCGAATTCACGGGTCCGAGTCCGAGTCTGTTTACAAAAAATGTTGACCAAAGTCAACTTTATTCAAATAATGGTCATAAATTCAACATCTTATCAATTTTCCACATAAAGGCTTCCCGACAACGCGCTCGGGCTGCGCGCGCATATCGAGGTGAGATAAACGGAGGCTTTCAGGGCCTCGGAACACAGATTTAGTTATAATTACACGGGATGACCTTTTGGGTCATCACAATATATATATATATATATATATATATATATTGTGATGACCCAAAAGGTCATCCCGTGTAATTATAACTAAATCTGTGTTCCGAGGCCCTGAAAGCCTCCGTTTATCTCACCTCGATATGCGCGCGCAGCCCGAGCGCGTTGTCGGGAAGCCTTTATGTGGAAAATTGATAAGATGTTGAATTTATGACCATTATTTGAATAAAGTTGACTTTGGTCAACATTTTTTGTAAACAGACTCGGACTCGGACCCGTGAATTCGACGGTCCCGGAGGCTCCGTAGGAAAATATGGGACTTGGGCGTTTTCCCGGAATCGAATTTCGAGGTCCCAAGTACGAGAAATATATTTTTAAAGAAAATTATTTTCTGAAAAATATAAAGGCTTTTGAAGATGAAATTTGATATGAAACATGTGTGATCGGGCCCGTATTGTGGTTTTGGAGCCCGGAATACATGCAATATGTTTATTATGAGTTATCTGTGGAATTTGGTAAGAAACGGACTAAGTTTGACGTGATTCGGACTAAAAGTAGAAAATATGAGAGTTTAAGATGTTTGGAAATACTACAATGATTTCGAGGCCTAATTCGTTGTTTTTGATGTTATTTTTGTAGTGTAACTGCACGAGTGAGTCTGTAGGATATTTTTGAGGTTGTGTGTATAATTGGTGTTGAGCCCCGAGGGTTCGGGGGAGTTTCGGGTAGGTTCCAGAGTGTTTTTAGACTTAGAACACAATAGTTGCAGATTAGAATGGGGGCCAGGTCTCTGAACCTGTAGCTAGGTCTGCCGTCAACCTTTCGCGGTCTGCAATCGCCCCAGCGCAGTCCGCGGTGGGGGAGTTTCAGAGAGATTCGCAGTTGAGGCCTTCGCGGCCGCGGTCGCCCTAGCGCTATACGCGGTTGAACCTTCGCAGCCGCGGTCGCTCTAGCGGTCCGCGGTGGAGGCCTGGGAGGGGTATATATAAACGGGATTTTCAGTTATTTTCTATTTTTCAAAACCCTAAAAACATAAGAGGCGATTTTCTAAACACTTTTTCTTCTCCAAAACATTTGTCAGTGATTTCTAACTCATTTTCTTTACTCCTTAACTTCTTTTTACAAGATTGCATCCTAGAATCTAGGGGTTTCATGGGGGAATTGGGAATTTTGGCTAAAATCTAAGAATATTGAAATTTGGGAATTTAGACTTCAATTTGGGGTCGGATTCCGAAACTAACTATATACCCGGGCTCGAGGGTGAATGGGTAATCGGTTTTTGGTCCTAATTCCGGGTTTGGACCAAGCTCAGGTCCTAGAAGGGTTCATTGCCACTCCAGTTCTCCAGGACGCTCTTATCCGCTTAGTGGGACTTATGGAGAGCATGGCTCAGGCCGGTCTTCTTCCTACTGCACCAGCCGTCTCTCAGGTTGGAGGAGGGCCCCAGACTCCTGCTACTCGCACACCAGAGCAGTTAGCCACTCAGTTCCAGACTCCAGCACCTCAGACAGCTGGAGCCGTTCAGAAGGGTATTGTACCACCGGCAGTTGAGGGAGTAGCCATGTTTGTTGATGCCCTATGGAGATTGGATCGGTTCACCAAGTTATTCCCTACTACTTTTACTGGTGCACCATCAGAGGATCCCCAGGATTACTTGGACAGTTGTTAGGAGGTTATTCGGAACATGGGCATCGTAGAGTCCAATGGAGTTGATTTTGCCTCGTTTCGTCTTTCTGGTACCTCCAAGACTTGGTGGAGGGACTATTGTTTGAACAGACCAGCTGGGTCTGCACCTTTGACTTGGGCTCAGTTCTCCGAGTTGTTCTTGGGGAAGTTTCTTCCAGTTACTCAGAGGGAGGATCTTCAGAGACAGTTTGAGTGCCTCCAACAGGGATCTATGACTGTTACACAGTATGAGACCAGGTTCGTCACCCTGGACCGACATGCTATAATGATACTCCCCACGGATAGAGAGAGAGTGAGGAGGTCTATTGAGGAGCTGGCTCAGCCTATTAGACTCCAGATGGCCAGAAAATCAGGTACTGATATTTCATTCCAAGAGGCGGCCAATGTGGCCAGGCGTATTGAGATGGTTTTGTCACAGAGCAGTGGACAGAGGGATGACAAGAGACCTCGTCATTTTGGTCAATTCAGAGGCACCTCATCTGGGGGCAGAGATTCTTTTGGCCGAGGTCATCCTCCTAGACCATAGCAGTTGGCACTTCAGGTATCCCGCAGTGCACCACCAGCTCCTATCACTGCACCGCCACTTTAGAGCTTCCAGGGTGGCTATTCCGGTCGACAAGTTCAGTTCTAGAGTCAGCAGCCTCAGCAACAGAGGTCTTGTTATTCTTGTGGTGTTTCAGGGCACATTGCGAGGTATTGCCCCTGAGCTTTTGGTAGCTCTCAGTATCAGGGTTCCCGTACCATGATTCCCGCACCAGGTGTACCCCCACCCCCTCAGCCAGCTAGGGGTGGAGGACGAGGTGCCAGAGGTGGAGGTCATACTCATAGAGGTGGAGTACATGCCATGATAGGTAGAGGTCAGCCCGCAGTAGGTCGACCCAGAGATGTTCAGGTTGGAGGGGCTCCGCCCCGATGCTATGCTATTCCGGCCAGGCCTGAGGCTGAGGCCTTCGATGCAGTTATTATATGTATGGTTTCAGTTTGCAGTAGAGATTCTTCGGTTTTATTCGATACGGGTTGTACATTCTCCTATGTGTCTTCATATTTTTCCCCTTATCTGAGTATGCCCCGTGATTCCCTGAGTACTTCTGTATATGTGTCTACACCGGTGGGTGATTCTATTAGGGTAGATCGAGTCTACCGTTCATGGTTAGTGGCTATTGGTGGTCCGGAGACTCAGGTAGATCTTTTGCTCCTTGATATGGTTGACTTTGATGTTATTTTGGAGATGGATTGGCTATCTCCCTATCATGCTATTCAAGACTGTCATGCCAAGACTATGACCTTAGCCTTACCAGGAGTACCTCGTTCAGAGTGGAGAGGTTATGAAGGCTCGACTCATGGTCGAGAGGGTTGCTTGGCCTATTTGGCCTATGTTCATGATTCTAGTGCCAAGGTCCCTTCTATGGAGTCTGTGCCCGTGGTTCGTGAGTTTCCAAAGGTTTTCCCTGCTGACCTGTCGGGTATGCCACCGGACATGGATATTGATTTTTGTATTGAGGTAGCCCCGGGCACTCAGCACATTTCTACTCTAGCGTATCGTATGGCCCCGCTAGAGTTGAAGGAGTTAAAGGAGCAGTTGTAGGATTTGTTGGATAAAGGCTTCATTAGGCCTAGTGTTTCTCCTTGGGTTCCCCAGTGTTATTTGTTAAGAAGAAAGATGGCTCAATGAGGATGTGTATTTACTACCGGCAATTGAACAACGTTACTATCAAGAATAAGTATCCTTTGCCGAGGATTGATGATCTATTTGACCAGCTTCAGGGTGCTACAGTGTTTTCCAAGATAGACTTGAGATCTGGTTACCATCAGCTGACGATTAGGGCGTCTGATGTCCCTAAGACAGCCTTTCGCACTCGGTACGGGCATTATGAGTTCTTGGTGATGTCATTTGGGTTGACAAATGCCCCCGCTACCTTTATGGATTTGATGAACTGAGTGTTCATGCCCTATTTGGACTCATTCGTTATTGTATTCATTGATGGTATTTTGATTTACTCCCATAGCCGAGAGGAGCATGAGCAGCACCTTCGAGTCGTCCTCTAGACTCTGAGGGATAGTTAGTTGTATGCCAAATTTTCCAAGTGTGAGTTCTGGTTGAGTTCGGTAACATTTTTGGGTCATGTGGTGTCGGCAGAGGGTATTCAGGTGGACCCCAAAAAGATTTCAGCAGTCAGAGATTGGCCTAGGCCCACTTCAGCTACAGAGATTCGGAGTTTCTTGGGATTAGCAGATTATTATCGCCGATTTGTGGAGGGCTTTTCATCTATCGCAACCCCGATGACCAGGTTGACTCAGAAAGGTGCCCAGTTCAGGTGGTCTGATGAGTATGAGGTGAGCTTTCAGAAGCTCAAGACAACCTTGACCATGTCGCCGATGTTAGTTTTGCCCACAGGTTCAGGGCATTATACCGTGTATTGTGATGCTTCTCGGGTTGGACTTGGTGCAGTGTTGATGCAGGATGGCAAGGTTATAGCTTATGCTTCACGTCAATTGAAGGTTCATGAGAAGAACTATCCAGTCCATGATTTGGAGTTAGCAGCTATTGCTCATGCATTGAAGATTTGGAGGCATTATCTGTATTGGGTGCCATGTGAGGTGTTCACGGATCATAAGAGTTTGCAGTATATGTTCAAGCAGAAAGAGTTGAATATGAGGCAGATGAGATGGTTAGAGCTTTTGAAGGATTATGACATTACCATCTTATATCATCCGGGGAAGGCTAGTGTGGTGGCCGATGCTTTGAGACGAAAGTCAGCCATCATGGGTAGTCTTGCCTATCTATCAATGGAGAGCGACCGTTGGCGTTGGATGTTCAGGCTTTGGCCAACCCGTTTAAGTGATTGGAGGTTTCCGAGACTGGCAGCGTTTTGGCCCATACTATGGCTCGTTCTTCATTGTATGACCATATTCTGGCCAGGCAGTATGATGATCGTCATTTTTGTGTTCTTAGCAATACGGTGCGGCACGAAGGTGCCAAGCAGATCATAGTTGATGATGATGGAGTTCTGAGGATGCAAGGTCGTATTTGTGTACTCGATGTTGATGGAATTTGTGAGTTGATATTGCAGAAGGCCCATAGTTACCGGTATTCCATTCATCTGGGCGCTACAAAGATGTACCAGGACTTGCGGTAGCATTATTGGAGGCGGAGGATGAAAAAGGATATTGTAGCCTATGTAGCTCGGTGCTTGAACTGTCAGCAGGTTAAGTACGAGCACCAGTGACCCGGTGATTTGATGCAGCAGATTGAGCTTCCCGAGTGGAAGTGGGAGAGTATAATAGTGGATTTCGTAGTTGGACTCCCACGGACTCAGAGGATGTTTGATGCGATGTGGGTCATTGTGGATAGGCTGACCAAGTCGGCACACTTCGTTCCGGTATCAGTTTCGTATTCTTCATAGAGGTTGGCCATCTACATGAGAGAGATTGTTCGGTTTCATGGTGTGCCCATGTCAATTATATCTGACCGAGGTACTCAGTTTACCTCCCATTTTTGGATGGTATTTCAGCATGAGTTGGGCACATGGGTTGATCTGAGCACAACATTTCTATTCAGATTTTGGAGGATATGTTGCGGGCATGTGTCATTGACTTTGGAGGTTCATGGGACCAGTTCTTTCCTTTAGTTGACTTTGCCTACAACAATAGTTATCAGTCGAGCATTCACATAGCCCGGTATGAGGCATTGTATGGTAGGCGATGTCGGTCGCCAGTCAGATGGTTTGAGTCGGGATAGGCTAGATTGTTGGGTTCTGAGTTAGTCCAGGATGCCTTGGACAAAGTGAAGAACATTCAGGATAGACTTCGTACAGCTCAATCCAGGAAGAAGAGTTATGCGGAACGCAGAGTTCGAGATTTGGCATTTATGATAGGAGACCGGGTATTTCTTCAGGTGTCGCCCATGAAGGGCGTGATGAGGTTCGGAAAAAGGGAAAGTTGAGCCTTCGGTACATTGGTCCATTTGAGATTCTGGACAAGGTAGGAGAGGTGGCCTACACACTTGCCTTGCCACCTAGTTTGTCAGTCGTACACCCGGTGTTTCATGTATCTATGCTTCGGAGGTATATTGCTGATCCATCTCATGTGCTTGACTTCAGCAGTGTCCAGTTGGAAAAGGATTTGACTTATGAGGAGGAGCCGGTAGCCATTTTAGCTAGGCAGGTTCGTCAGTTGAAATCGAAGAGTTATCCTTCGGTTCGTGTCCAGTGGAGAGGTCAGCCTGTTGAGGCAGCTACCTGGGAGTTCGAGTTCGATATGCGGAGCTGATATCCCATCTTTTCCCCGATCCAGGTACCTTTCTATGTCCGTTCTAGGACGAACGTTTGTTTTAGAGTTGGAGATTGTGATGACCCAAAAGGTCATCCCGTTTCATTTTAACTAAATCTGTGTTCCGAGGCCCTAAAAGCCTCTATTTATCTCACCTCGATATGCGTGCGCAGCCTGGGCGCGTAGCCGGGAAGCCTTTATGTGGAAAATTCATAATATGTTGAATTTATTACAATTATTTGAATAAAGTTGACTTTGGTCAACATTTTTGGTAAACGGGCCTGGACCCGTGAATTCGACGATTCCGGAGGGTCCGTAGGAAAATATGGGACTTGGGCGTATGCCCGGAATCGAATTCCGAGGTCCCAAGTCCGAGAAATATGTTTTTAAAGAAAATTATTTTCTGAAAAATATAAAGGCTTTTGAAAATTAAATTTGATGTGAAACCTATGTGATCGGGCCGGTATTGTGGTCCCGGAGCCCGGAACAGGTTCAATATGTTTATTATGAGTTGTCTATGGAATTTGGTAAGAAACGGACTAAGTTTGACGTGATTCGGACTAAAAGTGGAAAATATGAGAGTTTAAGATGTTTTGAAATACTACAATGATTTCGAGGCCTATTCGTTGTTTTTGATGTTATTTTGGTAGTGTAAATGCATGAGTGAGTCCGTAGGATGTTTTTGAGGTTGTGTGTATAATTGGTGTTGAGCCCCGAGGGTTCAGGGGAGTTTTGGGTACGTTCCAGGTATGTTCCGGGGTGTTTTTAGACTTAGAACACAGCAGTTGCAGATTAGAAAGGGGGCCAAGCCTCTAAACCTGTAGCGAGGTCCGTGGTAGACCTTCGCGGCCACGGTCGCCCCAGCGCGGTCTGCGGTGGGGGAGCTTCAGAGAGGTTCGCAATTGAGGCCTTCGCGGCCACGGTCGCCCTAGCGCGGTCCGCAGTGGAGGCCTGGGAGGGGTATATATAAACGGGATTTTTAGTTATTTTCTATTTTTCAAAACCCTAAAAACATAAGAGGCGATTTTCTAAACAATCTTTCTTCTCCAAAACATTTGTAAGTGATTTCTAACTCATTTTCTTTACTCCTTAACTTCTTTTTACAAGATTGCATCCTAGAATCTAGGGTTTTCATGGGGAAATTGGGAATTTTGGGTAAAACCTAAGAATATTCAAATTTGGGAATTTAGACTTCAATTTGGGCTGGATTCCAAAACTAACTATATACCCGGGCTCGAGGGTGAATGGGTAATCGGGTTTTTGTCCGAATTTCGGGTTTGGACCAAGCGGGCCGGAGGTCGATTTTTGACTTTTAGGAGAAAACCTTAGAAAACTCATTTCCAAGCATTACAACTTATTCATTTAGCATTTATTGATATAATTAAGTAACTTGTGGCTAGATACAAGCGAGTTGGTGGTGGAATCAAGAGGTAAAGCGGTAGTAGAGTCTTGATTGTGTTCGTGGCATCGAGGAAAGTGTTTGGCTTAACTTTAGCTTGAGGGAATAGGTGTTGAGTCCTAAGTGATACTTGTTTTTATCACGTTCAATGTATAGGTGAGGTGACGAGTACCTATATATTGTTTGTCAAGCATGCCCGTGAGTCGGTTTCGATGTACTACGTATTTTTCTTCGATATTTATTGTGTTATGAGGTTGATTTCCTTTTGAAGTTATCCATTTGTTGAGAAATACTTGATAGAGGACATGTGATAAGTTTTTTCCAGTTGTGGATTGCTTTCCATTAAGTGATATACTTGGATGATATTGGTTATAGTTGAGTCCCTTGCCGGGACGGAAGTATTTCGGTTGTTGTTTTCCTTGCCGGGTTATTATGAACCATTTTTCCTGTTTTTGATTTCCTTGCCACGCTATTATTTTGTTATTGTTTGGGTGAGGAAGAGTGTAAAACACGAAGGGTAATATCGTGTATTCATTTCCTTCATTGCATTGTGAGGAAGATAGTAAAAACACAAAGGGTGATGTCGTGCCATGATTTTTCATTTAAGAGCACGAAGGAACATGCCATGCCCTTTTATTTATTTATTTATTGCATTGTGAGTATGAGAGTTAAAGCACGAAGGGTGATGCCGTGTACTTGTTTGGTAAGGATGAGAGTAAAGCACGAAGGGTGATGCCGTGTACATATTTATTTGTGTTGTCGCTTCCTGTTGACTTATACTCTTCTATATTGTTGCCTTGCTTAGTGATTCATTACTGATCTCTCTTGTCTTCCTCATTATTTGTCCCCTGTCTTGCCGCACTTAATTGTTTATTTCATGTTATTTCCCTGTTATATATTGTAGAACTGTACATGTAATTTGTTATTGTCGTGTCTAGCCTCGTCACTACTTCGCCGAGGTTAGGCTCGACACTTACTCAGTACATGGGGTCGGTTGTACTGATGCTACTCCTGCACTTCTTTATGTTGTGCAGATTACGGATCCGGACCCAGTGGACACTAAAAGAGGGAGTATCCTTCAGTCCACACAGGCGACACCGAGGTAGTCCCGCAGACGTTCGTGAGCCTTCGCGTCACCATCTATATTTCCTTTCTGTCTTATTTGTATTTCCAGACAGTTGTACTTATTCATTTCAGACTCTTGTTGTAGAAATCTTAGATTGTCCGTGAGATTTGTGGCACCAGTTCTGGGGGTTTATGTACGGAAATTTCGTATTGTTTATTATATTAAGTTGATAACTTCGTACCTTCCGCATTCTTATGTAATTGTCATGCTTATTGTTACCTTTTAGATGTCATAAATAAGGAGAATAGTAAATTTTACCCAAAACGTTGGCTTGTCTAGCAGGTACACCGTTAGACGCCATCACGGCCTAAAGGTGGAATTTCGGGTCGTGACATATATATATATATATATATACAAATTTCTGGTATACAGACATCATGTTGGCAAATATAAGCTTTGGGTAATTTATATGAAATACCCATTTGGTCACCACTAGCATTTTTCAATCTATGAGTTGTTTTATGAAAATATCTTGAAGGAATTATTCCTTCTTTTATGCAATTTAAATCTGCTCCACTATCAAATAAGGCAATGAACTCTTTTTTGAAATTATAATCTATTAAAAGAGTTATTCTAAATTTTTGGGTAGTAAAATACTGTAATTTTTGTAGAAATTCATCTTATGTATAATTTATAACTCCTAGCAATTTCCCAACAGCTTCTTCATCAGATGTGCCTAAATCAATATCTTTTTCAGTAACATTAGTACGAAAATCTTTATTAACATCAATGCTAGAATTCTCTAATTTAAGAATTTTATCTAAGGCTATATTTGAAGCCTTTAACTCAGAAATTTCCCTTTTGAGATTATTAATCTCATTATTCAAATCTTGAACAGTTGTCAGCCTACTGGGATGGGTTTTATCTCTGATAATCTTTCTGATATCAGACATAGTATAAGGTCCTTTTTGAGAAGGAATTTCTTCTCTCTCTGTCCCTGATTCAGAGCCATGCCAATCAAATAGTACCAGTTGATAAGTTTAACACTTATTTCCTTAATGAATATCATTAGAAAAAAGACTACGGTTAAAAACTGTAGGAAAGAAGAATATGATGTACCCCAAGAATTGGAACTTCTTAATAAGTGGACTATTCCATTAGTCAAACCTAAGGTAATATACCAATTAGGAACTTTTTTTGAAAAGATAGGTGTAAAACAAGTTGTTAAAACTACTGAAGAAACCATCACGGTAGATAGTGATCATGCTACCTTTAGATTATTATCTGAAAATGTCACGACCCAAATTCTAACTCAAGTCGTGATGGCGCCCAACACCGGAGTCAGGCAAGCCAACACTAGTTTACTAACGAGGTTACTTTACTTAGGTGGATATTTAGTTACTTGCCAAATTTTTAATTTAAGAAATCATTAAATTAAGGCGATTAAGCGAGGCAACGTAATTCAATGTAACTCAAAAGCCATATGCCAACATGTACAGTATAGCAGAATACTAGAAAGTCTACCACGTGTGCCAAAATCTATTGTAACAAGTCCACATGCAACTAGTGGAATATACAAAACTAGACAAAATAAATGTACTACTGTCTGAAGAGAATAGACAGAAATACCCAAAATAGTAGAAAACTGCACAGTGCTGCTGAGGATTGCCAAGAGGAGCAGCTCACCGTGAAGTCGGGTCAAGATAGCACTCTCAAGATCGCGCTCCGTTTTTAACCAGATGCACCAGCCTCAGAACCTGTACAATTAAGTACAGAAGCGTAGCATGAGTACATATAAACAAATATGTACCCAGTGAGTATCCCGTCTAAACTCGAAGAAGTAGTGACGAGAGGTAGACGTATTACTCACAGGGGTCATTAGAAATAGTATAATTAAATAAATCTAGGAAGGATTAGCAGTTATGGAAATCAAGAAGACATAGAATATCAAGTATATGAACTACAATCTACCAGCAAGTGTCAATAACAATTATAATAAAAGTCCTAAGTTCCCTTCCACATAGAAACATTTATTTGATAATAATAATATGACTCTCAGTCACACACATAGCATATAGTATGCCGAGGCGTACGGCCGAAGCGACACAAAAATAAATGTGCACTGCCGAGGGTCAAATGGCTCAAACCATAGATGTATCTATTACCCTGCTCGGGAATCGATCATGCGACGCGGTTGACATAATTATAAGGCTACCCCGCTCACGAATCATACATGTGACACGGGTGCTCGTATACATACATAGAATTATCAGGAAATTCAGGAATTTATCATGGATTATACTTGAAAACAGAGATTTACGCATTTAAACTTACTAATAACTTCATAGTCTCCTCATGTAAATTTCAAAGATATTAAGCAAATAGGAACACATGTAAAGATACATGTAAGGCACATAAACGCACGCTTGTGAAGCCTAAATTCTACCCGACATAATATAGTAGTAGCTACGCACGGACTCTCGTCACTTTGCACGCGTAGCCCCCGCAAATAAGGATAATTCAATCATTTACATTTACCTATGGGGAAAATTCCCTCTTACAAGATTTGAAAGGAGACTCACCTTGTGTCGAACCTACTTCTCGGACCAAGAACGCGCCCGAAATTCCAAACTCTAGACCCGAGGACTCGAAACTAGCCAAATATTACACAAATATATCAATTCGTGCTCAAGGTATGGAAATTCTCCTACTTATTTAGTAAATTCATCATTCTTGAAGAAATACCAAAATTCACCCCCGGGCCCACACACTCAGATTCAAAATATTCTCGAAGGAAACACTCACCCATAGCCTAAAGATCATTAATATATGATTTTTGTATGGTTTCATGGTAGACAAGTGGTGAAATTCTCTAAAATTCATCAACCCTAAGTTGCCCACTCTAACTCTTGATTTATAATAATTGGGGTGTTAATCTACTTAGTAATTGATGTATTAAACCAACATTGACGTGGGAATTATTTACCTCTTAGTAGCTAGGTCGAATACGCTCGTGAGCTCTCAAAATCGCCTATGCTAAAGAAGAAATGGTGAAAAATGGCTAAGTCCCGTGTTTAATAGAGACCATTGCCTTCAGTGATCTCGCACCTTCATTAATATATGATCTCTGTAACTAGACTATCTCCCGAATGTAGATCTAGGCTAGCCTCTCAGAAGTATAAGTAGTAGCTGCAGGAATGAAATGCGCTGATTTGGTCAATCTATCCACAATGACCCAAACCGCGTCAACCTTTCGCAAAGGCCGAGGCAACCCAACCACGAAGTCCATAGCGATGCGTTCCCACTTCCACTCAGGAATGGGCATATGCTGAAGTAGGCCTCTTGGTCTCTAGTTCTCATACTTAACCTGCTGACAATTAAGACACCTATCCACATACTCCACAATGTCCCTCTTCATCCGTCTCCACCAGAAGTGCTGCTTCAAATCACGATACATCTTCGTAGCACCAGGATGAACAGAATACCGAGAACGGTGTGCCTCCTCTAGAATCCTCTGCCTCAAACCATCAACATTAGGAACACACAAACGACCCTGAAGTCACATAACACCATCCTCGTAAATAGTAACCTCCTTGGCACCACCCTGAACCACTGTCTCCCGTAGCTCTGCCAAACACGGATCATCATACTATCGAGCCTTGATCTCCTCCAATAATGAAGACTGAGCAACCACATGAGCTAGAAGTCGACGAGGCTATGAAAGATCTAATCTCACCAAGCGGTTAGCCAAGGACTAAATGTCCTAGGCTAGAGGTCTCTCCTCCGCTTCAAAGTAAGCCAAACTACCCATACTCTCCGCCTTCCTTCTCAAAGCATCTGCTACCACATTCGCCTTGGTCGGGTGATAAAGAATGGTGATGTCATAATCCTTCAGCAACTCAAGCCACCTGCGCTGCCTCAAATTAAGATCCCTATGCTTGAACAAGTGCTGCAAACTGCGATGGTCTGTAGAAACCTCACAAGATACCCCGTACAAGTAATGCCTCCAAATCTTAAGAGCATGAACAATCGCCTCCCACTCCAAATCATGCACCGGATAATTCTTCTCATGAACCTTCAGTTGGCGCGAAGCATAAGCAATCACTCTCCCTTCCTGCATCAACACACATCCCAAGCCAACGCGTGAAGCGTCGCAATACACTGTATACATCCCAGAACCGGAAGGCAATACTAGAACTGGTGCT
Source organism: Nicotiana undulata (assembly GCA_005239495.1). NCBI lineage: Eukaryota > Viridiplantae > Streptophyta > Magnoliopsida > Solanales > Solanaceae > Nicotiana > Nicotiana undulata. The sequence continues at coordinate 6,295 of ML299743.1, read as the reverse complement.
GAGGTCAAAGCAGTCTTAAGATTCTGAAAGCTTGCCTCACACTCGTCAGACCATCGGAACGGGGCATTCTTCTGAGTCAATCTAGTCAGTGGGGCTGCAATGGATGTAAATCCCTCCATAAATCGTCGATAGAAGTCTGCTAGACCCAAGAAACTTCTGATCTCTGTAGCTGGAGTAAGACACAGCCAACTCTAAACTACGTCAATCTTCTGAGGATAAACCTTGATACCCTATCTGGATACTACATGCCCCAAAAATGTTACGGAATCCAACCAGAACTCACACTTGGAGAACTTAGCATATAGTTTTTTCTCCCACAAGGTCTGGAGCATTGTGCTCTCAAATGTTGCTCGTGCTCGCCCAAGCTACGTGAGTAAATCAAGATGTCATCAATGAAGACAATGACAAAGGAATCAATATAAGGCCTGAACACCCTATTCATCAAGTCCATGAATGTTGCTGGGGCATTAGTCAAGCCAAAGGACATCACTAGGAACTCATAATGTCCATATCTCGTACGAAAAGCAGTCTTTGGAACATCCAAGGCTCGAACCTTCAACTGGTTATACCCCGATCTCAAATCAATGTTAGAAAAAACCCGAGCACCCTGCAAATGGTCAAACAAATCATCAATGCGCGGCAGTGGATACTTGTTCTTAATAGTTACCTTGTTCTTAATAGTTACATTGTTCAACTGGCGGTAATCAATACACATCCGCATGGACCCATCTTTCTTCTTTACAAATAGATTTGGAGCACCCCACGGCGATACACTCAATCCGATAAACCCATTGGCCAACAACTCCTCAAGCTGCTCCTTCAATTCCTTCGGAGCCATACGGTACGGGGGAATAGAAATTGGCTGATTGCCTGGAGCTACATCAGTAGAGATATTGATATCACGATCCGGAGGCATGCCCGAAAGGTCTGAAGGAAAGACATCAGCAAACTCTCGAACAATTGGCACTGAATCAATCATCAGAGACTCGGTGGTGGTGTCCCGCACATAAGCAAGATACGCCAAACAACCCTTCTCGGCCATATGGTGAGCCTTCAGGAAGGAAATAACTCTACTAGCTGCACTAACTGAGGCACCTCTCCACTCCAGCTTAGGCAACTCAGGCATGGACAAAGTAACCGTCTTAGCATGGCAATCCAAGATGGCATGATAGGGAGATAGCCAATCCATCCCCAAAATAGTCTCAAAATCAACAATCTCGAGCAACAGGAGGTCCTCTAGTGTCGAACCCGCAAAAGGTGATCACACAAGACCGATAGATCCGGTCTACCACCACAGAATCGCCCATAGGAGTGGACACATATATAAGAGAATCCAAGGACTCGCAAGGAACATCCAGAAAACATGCAAATAAGGCTGACACATATAAATAAGTGGATCCTGGATCAATTAGCACTGATGCCTCCCTACCACATACTGAAATAGTACCTGTGATCACGGCGTCTGAGGCCACTACATCTGCTCGGGCCAGAATAGCATAGAATCTGGCTGGTGTACCTGAAGACTGACCTCTGCTGGACTGAATATGAGCTAGATGAGCTCCCCCTGCCTGGCCTCCACCTATGGGACGACCTCTACCAGCATGTCCTCCACCTCTGGGTGGACAGGGTGCCAGTGCTGAGTATGTAGGCTGGTAACTCTACTGAACAGCCTTGCCCCGAAACCTGGGACAAGTCCTCCTCATATGGCATGACTCCCCACACTCATAACACCTCACTGGTGGCATGGCATGTTGTCTTGAAGAAGGACCCTAGATAGCTTGGGGACGGTGAGAACCCTCTGGCATGGCATTGAAGTAAGTATTAGAAGACCCTTGATGGCCAGAATACCCGCCGGAGTAACCCTGGATGGCTGGTGAGCGGTAAGAACTCTCCGGCATGGTGCTGAAATAAGGCCTCACTAGTGCACCATGTGGAGGTGGTGGATGAGCTGAATATTGAGGCCTGCTAGGCTGGCCTCTGCTGAACTGACCCCTGCCCCTGCGTGGGTCACCTGTGAAATCTCTAGAAAATCTAACTCTCTTGTCCTGCTGACCCTGTTCTTTGCCACTCGATCGATAACCCTCAATCCGACGAGCTATCTCGACCACAAGCTGATATGGAGTACCCTTCTCCACCTCTCGGGGCATATTTGCCCTAATACCTGAGTACATTCCATCTACAAATTTTCACACTCTCTCAGCATCAGTAGAAAGAATCATAAGGGCATGATGAGACAACTCTGAAAACCTGGCCTCGTAGTCTGTCACAGACATCTACCCCTGCTCCAGCTGCTCAAACTGATACCGCAACTCTTCCCTCTCTAAGGGTGGAATATACCTATCCAGGAACAGTTGAGTGAACTGCTCTCATGTGAGAGGAGGGGAACCTGCTGGCCTACCAAGGATAAATGTCTGCCACCATCTGCGGGCCCTGCCCTCTAGCTGGAAATTAGTGAAATCAACTCAATGGGACTCTAGAATTCTCATGTTGTGCATTCTGTCCCTACACCTCTCAATAAAGTCCTGGGCATCCTCGCCCCTCTCACCTCTGAAGACAGGAGGGTGAAATCGAGTCCATCTATCGTATAGCTTCTGCGGATCGCAGTCCGTAACTGGTCTAAGCTGTGGTGCTGCTGCTACCGGCTGTGCTCCGCCAACGGGAAGTGTACCCGGAGTCTAATATACTACCGCTGCATGTCCTGCGGCCTGGGCAGTAAGGGCCTGGACTCCCCCTCCCGCCTGAAATGTGGCAGGATCCGCTGGAAATAAACCAGCCTGGGTCATAGTGTCCATGAACCGCATCTTACGAACCATGACCTCCTAGAAGCCTGGTGTAGTCATGAAATCCATCGGAGCTGGATCTGCTGGGGGCACCTCACCCTGCTCCTTAATAATGGGATCCTCTGCTGGATCCGCTGGGGGTGCTAATGGAATAACTCTGGGACGCCTTCGTCCCCTACCTCAGGCCGGTACCCTCCCCCGGCCTCTACCACGACCTCATACGGCAGGGGTAGCGGCATCTCTCGGGTCAGGAACGTCAGCTGCATGAGTCCTCACCATTTGTGAGAGAATAGAAGAACGAGATTTAGTAAACAATCGACTGCACCATAGAATATGAATAAAGAGAGGTTTCCTAACACCCTATAGCCTCCCGAAGATAAATACAAACGTCTCTGTATCGATCCGCAAGACTCTAATAGGTTTGCTTGTGATTTGTGGGACCTACGTGAGCCTAGAGATCTGATACCATGTTGTCACGACCCAAATTCCAACTCAGGTCGTGATGGCGCCCAACACCGGAGTCAGGCAAGCCAACACTAGTTTACTAACGAGGTTATTTTACTTAAGTGGATATTTAGTTACTTGCCAAATTTTTAAGTTAAGAAATCATTAAATGAAGGCGAATAACCGAGGCAATGTAATTCGATGTAACTCAAAAGCCATATGCCAACATATACAGTATAACAGAATACTAGAAAGTCTATTACATGTGCCAAAATCTGGTGTCACAAGTCCACAGGAAACTAGTGGAATATACTAAACTAGACAAAATAAATGTACTACTGTCTGCAGAGAATAAACAGAAATATCCAAAATAGTAGAAAACTCCACAGTGCTGCTGAGGATCGCCTAGAAAAGCAGCTCTCCGTGAAGTCAGGTCCAGATAGCACTCTCAAGATTGCGCTCTGGTCTGACAACCAGATGCATCAGCCTCAGAACCTGTACAATTAAGTACAGAAGCGTAGCATGAGTACATATAAACAAATATGTACCTAGTGAGTATCCCATCTAAACTCGAAGAAGTAGTGAAGAGAGGTAGACGTATTACTCACTAGGGTCATTAGCAATAGTATAATTAAATAAATCTAGGAAGGATTAGCAGTTATGGAAATCAAGAAGACATGGAATATCAAGTATATGAACTACAATCTACCCGCAAGTGTCAATAACAATTATAATAAAAGTCCCAAGTTCCCTTACACATAGAAAAATTTATTTGATAATAATAATATCATACATAGCATATAGTATGTCGAGGCGTACGGCCAAAGCGACGCAAAAATAAATATGCACTGCTGAGGGCCGAACGACTCGAACCATAGATGCATCAATTACCCCGCTCACGAATCGATCATGCGACGCGGTTGATATAATTATAAGGCTACCCCACTCATGAATCATACTTGTGACACGGGTGCTCGTATACATACACAGAATTATCAGGAAATTCAAGAATTTATCATGGATTATACTTGAAAATAGAGATTTACGCATTTAAACTTACTTATAACTTCCTAATATCCTCATGTAAATTTCAAAGATATTAAGCAAATAGGAACACATGTAAAGATACAGGTAAGGCACATAAAGGCACGCTTGTGACTCCTAAATTCTACCCGACATAATATAGTAGCTACGCACAGACTCTCGTCACTTTGCGCGTGCGTAGCCCCCGCAAATAAGGATAATTAAATCATTTAAATTTACCTATGGGGACAATTCCCTCTTACAAGGTTGGAAAGGAGACTCACCTCATGTCGAACCTACTTCTCGGACCAAGAATGCGCCCGAAATTCCAAATTCTACATCCGAGGACTCGAAACTTGCCGAATATTATTCAAATATATCAATTCATGCTCAAGGTATGTAAATTCTCTTACTTATTTAGTAAACTCATCATTCTTGAAGAAATCCCAAAATTCACCCCCGGGCCCACACACTCGGATTCAAAATATTCTCGAAGCAAACACTCACCCATAGCCTAAGGATCATTAATATATGATTTTTGTATGGTTTCATGGTAGGCAAGTGGTGAAATTCTCTAAAATTCATCAACCCTAGGTTTCCCACTCTAACTCTAGATTTACACTAATTGGGGTGTTAATCTACTTAGTAATTGATGTATTAAACCAACTTTGAAGTGGGAATTACTTACCTCTTAGTAGCTAGGTCGAATACCCTCTTGTGAGCTCACAAAATCGCCTATGGTGAAGAAGAAATGGTGAAAAATGGCAAAGTCCCGTGTTTAAAAGAGCTCACTGCCTTCAGTGATCTCGCACCTGCGGCTCGAGAATCGCACCTGCGGAAGTGAGCAAGGAGGCTGGGGGTCGCACCTGTGGAGGGAATCTCGCACTTGCGATCTTGGGCCTTCTCCTCTGGGGTCGCACCTACGACTGGGCAACCGCACCTGCGGTCAAACCAATTCAGGTGCATCATCAGTTAAGGTTGTTGGTTATTTGCCTCGTTTGGTGCCCAGAAGGCACCAGGGCCCACACGATCCCCCGTCCAAAAATACCAACAAGTCCTAAATCATATTACGGACTCGCTCGAGCCTTCGAAACACCCGAAACAATGGTAAAACTCAAAATCACCCCTCAAAACCTTTTAGAATCAAACTTAAGAACTTTAAGTTCTTGAATTCGGTTTCAATGCGCCGAACCGACCTATACTACTCGAAATTACACCAAATTTTGCAAGAAAGTCATAAATGACATAACGGAACTATTCCCGGTCTCGGAATTCCGTTCGGACCTCGACTGAACAAAAACACATTCCAAACCATGCTATGAACTTAAGGAAACTCTATTTTAGCTATCTGGCGTCGAAACGCTCTCGAGCCATCCAAAACCCTTTCCGGACATACGCCCAAGTCTGAAATCATCATACGAAGCTACCAGAACTGTTGGAACTCGATTCCGAGGTCGTTTACTCAGAATGTTGACCAAAGTCAAACTTGGCCATAAAGGCCAACCTTAAGGAACTAAGTGTTTCTATAATGCTCTAAACACTTCCGAATCCCGAACCACCCGTCTACACATGTCACGACCCGTTTCCGGGTTGTGATGGCGCCTGTCGTGGAACTAGGCTAGCCAACCGTTACAACAATACTCAATTCATTTACTAGAGAAATTTACTCATCATTGGCTGAATTCATAGAAATACGGATATTTTTAATCATTTAAAATAGTCTAACAAAAGAAATAAGCTCCAACAATCAACCTAGGATCCGGAGTCACGTAGTCATGAGCTACTAACATCAATACAACCGAGAATAATAATACTGATGTTTTAAGTTTCCAATTTCTAATACAGAAGGGAAGAATAGGGAAAAGAGGGACGGGACAGCGAACGCCAGCTCCTACCTCGTCGACACTGAGAGAATGACTGCTATCACCGCTCCGCGTCAAATCTCGGTGCACCTGGATGCACACATAGTGTGCCGGTAAGTAACAAAAACAACCTACGGTCTGAGGAGGTAGTAACGAACTCAACCTCCGTAAATCACAGTTCAAATA
>ML299742.1:3187-17623 GCA_005239495.1 Nicotiana undulata | reverse complement strand
TGAGATTTTGGATAAGGTAGGAGAGGTGGCCTACAGACTTGCCTTGCCACCGCATTTATAAGCAGTGCATCCGAAGTTTCATGTATCCATGCTCCGGAGGTATATTGCAGATCCATCTCATGTTCTTAACTTCAGCGGTGTCCAGTTGGACAAGGATCTGACTTATGATAGGTAGGTTCGTCAGTTGAGGTCAAAGAGTTATCCTTCGGTCCGTGTTCAGTGGAGAGGTCAGCCTGCCGAGGCAGCTACTTGGGAGTCTAAGTCCGATATGAGGAGTCGTTATCCCCATCTTTTCTCAGACTCAGGTACTTTTCTATGCCCGTTCGAGGACGAACGTTTGTTTTAGAGGTGGAGATTGTGATGACCCAAAAGGTCATCCTAAGTAATTCTAGCTAAATCTGTGTTTCGAGGCCTCGAAAGCCTCCGTTAATCTCACCTCGATATGCGTGCGCAGCTTGGGTGTGTAGCCGGGAAGTCCTTATGCTGAAATTTGATGAAAATGGAATTTTATGATAATTAAATGAATAAAGCTGACTTCGGTCAACATTTCTGGTAAACGGACCCGAACCCGTGATGTGACGGTCCCGGAAGGTCCGTAGGAAAATATGGGACTTGGGCGTATGCCCGGAATCGAATTCCGAGGTCCCAAGACCGGGAAATAAATTTTTAAAGAAAATTGTTTTCTGAAATGATAAAGACTTTTGAAAATGAATAATTATGTGAAAATCGTATTATCGGACCCGTATTATGATTTCAGAGCGCGGAACAGGTTTAATATATGTTATGTGACTTATCTGTGAAATTTGGTGTAGAACGGACTTGGAATGACGTGATACAGATTAAAATTGGAAAAGTTAAGCTTTATGAAGTTTTAAGAAATTTCTGTGAGTTTTGAGGTTTAATTCCTTGTTTTGATGATATTTTGATGATTTAAAAGCTTGAACAAGTCCGTATGATGTTTGGGAGTCGTTTGTGGTTGTAGTTTTGAGACCCGAGGGCTCGGGTGAGTTTCGGGTAGCTAACGGGGCGAGTTAAAGTGTAAAAATCTGGTGTTTTTGATGATTTGCTGGTGTCTGGTGTAATACCCTTCGCGAACGCGACCAAGGGCTCGTGAACGCGAAGGGTAATTATTGTGGCCTGGGATTTTACTCTACGCGAACGCGTAGAGGAAGACGCGAATGCGTAGAGGAAGACGCGAACGTGGAGCACTGGACATTGCTTCTACGCGAATGCGTCCCCAGGGGTGCGAACGCGTAGTGTTAGGCTGGGGTCTGGGGGGGCTGGGTAGTTTGTTCTTCGCGAACGCGGCCCTATGCTTGCGCACGCATAGGTTAGTGGAGTCAACCTACGCTAACGCGGCCAAGGACTCGCGGACACGTAGGTCAGGTTAGTCAATCCTTCGCGAACGCGGCCAGGGGCCTGCGAACGCGAAGGGTATTTTTGCCCAGTTATTAAAATACCCCAAAATAGAATACCATATGGGATTTTTCATAATTTTCACTTCATTCTTCTTCTCCAAGCCCCATTGAAGACCTCCAAGCCATCTTCTCCTCCATAACCATTTGGGTAAGTGTTCCTAACACCAATTTCTTCCATTTTCCTTCCCTAATCACTAGAACCTAGGCCTAAAATCATGAAAACAAGGTAGGAATAAGGGTTTTTTTTGGGTAGAGTTAGGTTTATGGAATTTTTGGGAATTCAACCTCAATTTGGGGTCGGATCTTGAAACAAATTATATATTCTAACTCATGGGGTTGTGGGTGATCGGGTTTTGGTCCGAACCTCGAGTTTGGATCAAGCGGGCCCGGGGTTGAATTTTAGTATTTTTGGAAGAATGATAGAAAATGTATAATTAGGCTTTGGGATTGAGTTATTGAATAATTATTGATGTTATTAAGTCAATTATGTCTAGATATTATCGTTTCGGAGTTGGATTCGAGAGGCAAGGCTGTGATTGAGGCTTGACTTGCATTTTTGGAGCCGAGGTAAGTGTTTGGCCTAACCTTAGCTTGAGGGATTAGGTATAGAGTCTTATTTGCTATGTGTAATTTATGTCCAACGTATAGGCAGGGTGACGAGTGCCTATATGTTGCGGTCAAACATGCCTGTGAGTCAATTGTGATGAATCATACCGTGTTCTTAATATTCTCTGTACTATGAGTAATTGGTGATTTAGAAGTGATACCTTGATGTTGTTTCATGACATGGGGAGTTATTGTGTTATTTGTTTCAGTTGAGGCTTTTACTGTTGAAATTGTATTTCTGATGCGAGGTTGGTTATAGCTGAGTCCCTTGCAGGGACGATAGAATTTTATTGAGTACTTCCATACACTTGAGACTTCTTATTGTTGATTTTCACATTATATTGTTGCTTTTATATTATTTATCGCACGAGGGGACATGCCGTGCTTATTGTTTATTATTTATCACACGAGGGGACATGACGTATTGATTGTTTATTATTTATCGCACGAGGGGACATGCCGTGCTGATCGTTTATTATTTATCACACGAGGGGACATGCCGTGTTGATCATTTATTATTTATTGCACGAGGGGACATGTTATGCTGATTGTTTGTTATTTATCACACGAGAGGACATGCCGTGTTGATCGTTGATTATTTATTGCACGAGGGGACATTCGGTGCCGAGTGTTACTATTTATGCACGAGGGGACATTCCGTGCCGAGTGACTGTGAGATTATGCACGAGGGGACATGCCGTGCCTTTTGCTGTTCATTATCTGTCCTGAGACGTTAAATTCCTGCTTTTACTTTTTAACTTCAGTTATTACCCTGTTCTACTGTGCTAGCATTTTGTTGCCCCTTTTACCCCCAGCATGTTCTCCCCGTATCTGTCTTACTTGTTTATTTCCGTCGATATTTTTCCTGTTATTATATAGAATTGCACATGTACATATATTGTTGTCGGTCCTAGCCTCGTCACTACTTCGCCGAGGTTAGGCTCGGCACTTACTCAGTACATGGCGTCGGTTGTACTGATGCTACACCTGCACTTCTTTATGTTGTGCAGACTATGCAGCCGGACCCGGTGGTCACTGATGGTCGAAGCATTCCATCAGTTCATACAGGAGACATCGAGGTAGACCCGCAGACGTTCGTGGGCCTTGGCGTCACGTTCTACCCTTCACTTTCAGCTCCAAGGTACATTTTTTTTATTCTACGGCCTCCATGTCGAGCCTTAAGCTTTCATACTGCTCGTTCCAGCTATCTGCTTCAACACGTCATTCTTTCACTTCCTGCTCCTTGTTAGAAACCCTCTTCATAAGCTCCGTGCCTATAAGATTGATCTGCAAAAGAAATTCAATTAGATATGGTAAATACATGTACAAGAATGAACACAAGAAAATGCATTTTACCTTTAAAGAAGTATGCACGATTCCATTAGCCCATGTAAGAGAATTTTGGCTGTCCAACTTAGCTCTCTCTGTCGGGCCTATCAACGGTTTCAACCACACATCAAGCTGGCCAGACATTTTAAAGAGACTACCCTATGCTGGAACTTCTATCATCACCTGCCTCATCTCCCTGCTGGAAGACCCTACTTCTGTAACAGAAGGCACGGAAGCAGGTAGATGCAGGAGCCACGAGCAAGGAAGTTTGAGGGGCCGAAAAAGCCACCGGAGAGGGAGCCACGACATGAGCGGGAATAGCCACGGGATAAGGAGAGAAAACAGCTAAGGGAGCTTCATCTGCAACAAGACCAAAACCTTCACAGAACAAATGGTCAACAGATTCACGCACGGGAGAGGGAGTAGCATCCTCGGAGGCAGAAAGTCTAACTTCAAGCACGAAAGGCATAATGACAGGTGTAGACTCGTCGTCTGAGACCACCTTCCTTCTGCGTGACCTATGGACCAAAGTGTCCTCCTCTTCCTCTTCTTCCTCCGAGGTCCTTGACCCACCTGCCTTCCTCTTTGAAGAAAAAGAACCTGAAATGATTTCCTAGGCCTGATCCAGGGACAACTTGGGAATAGACGCAGCAAAAACTCCACGAGCGGGAAACCCTGTCAAAAGAAAAAGGGTAAAAAAGAAACGCTTAAACAAGAAAAGAAGCAAAAATAAAGGCTTCGCTTACCATGAGTCTTAACTCTCCAACCGTACTTTCTGGAGAAGTACTTCCATGAACGTTCTTCCAACGGAGCGGTTAACAAATGTTTTTCTACCCAATCTCGGAAACCGGAGACATTCTCGATAGTTCCCATGATTGCTGCAAAAAGAAGAAATAACTACAGTATTAATAAAATATCAAAAGCAAAAAACAAGGAATGTGAGCAAAAATGTACTCACGTGCACGATTCCACTTCTCAGGGAAGGGAAGATTTTCTTCACCTACTAAACTAGCAGTAGGCACCGCAACATACCGAAGAAACCAACCTCGATCCTTATCATCGCCAGGAGTCACCAACACTCTTTTACTCCTGATAGCCAGGGTAAAAATTCCTTGATGGAATAGCATTGGGGAATAAAGGTGAATAAGATGATTAAAGGTGAAGGGGACCGAAGCTAAAGTAGCTAAACATCTAAGACATGCAACGACTCGCCATATAAGAGGACCGACTTGTCCCAAACAAATTTTGAAAAATCGACAGAACTCGATGATAACTGGGTCGATGGGAGGCTTGAACCCTAAGGTAAAAGGATAGGTATAAACAAAAGAATATCCTGTCTTGTAAGAAGTTATTCTTTGATTACCATTTGGAACGACGATAGGAAAATCAGACTTCCAAAAACAGTCCATGCGTATAAGAGGAATTAAACCTTCAGTCAGCAGGGTAGGGTGCTTATCAACACTATCAAGAGATGACAATGAAGAAATCTGATCTCTAAGCGCCTGACTATCCTTAGCGAAGGTAAACTTCGCAGGTACTATTTCATCGACCCGCGGTTCACGCAAAGGTTCGTGATGTTCTCTACCTTTGGATGAAGATCTGGAAGCCCTAGCTCTCGGAGAAGTTAAAGACCTAGAAGAAGGGGGGAAGTAATTTGAGAAGAGGAAGAACCCCTTGAAGGAGTAGAACCTAAACTCCTCAACCTACCACCTCTCCGGCTCCGCGTCGGAACAGAAGAGGGAGTCAAATCTTCTACATTTATAACTCCCTTAGACTAGTTCGAAGAATACATATTTACAAAGACAGGGAAAAAGTTTTTTACAAATAAAGAATGAAAGTTAGAAGCTTTTCGTTAAAGTAAAGAAAGGAAAATGGGTATTTATACTCGAAGACAACCGTAAAAAATAGGAAAAAACAATGATGTGAAATCCATAATTGAAGGTGTCACTTCGTGACAAATGAAATCGCAAAATGCCCTAAAAGGCGCTGAGCAATTGCAGAACCAACCCAGAGATGACACATGGCTTAAGCATTAAATGGAAGTGACAAGCGATGCCTACGTTCAGAGAAAGATGCAATGTTTCGAGGGAAGCGGAGGCAAAATATTCCCGCCATAAATGAGTATCCACTTACCAAATATTAATCGATAAATAAATGGTAAGTGGGGGGACTATATGTATTGGTAAAAAGAGCTTCACACGTGTAATAATTCTTGATTACTCAGCCAGTTATGTGGAGAAGTAAAAACATGATAACTGGACAGGATTCTGTAATGAGGAACGAGGCAAAGAGGCACGACACAATATACACAGGGTAATCAGTTACGGGAAACTCAACCTGATTGAGACAAGGAAGAGACACGGTCGGAATGAATCCAGATAGAGCTACGGGCAGATTCAGAGATCTTCAATTAATGATCCACACGTTACACAACCTTCACGCAACAGTTACGGTTACTCTTTGTAACGTTATATTAATTTCATAATTAGTCATTAATGTGCGATCATTGTAAAAGGTAGACGTTATATTAAGAAATTCCCTATATAAGGGAATAAAATATAACTTGTAAGAGACATCCGAACTACGATTATAATACACTTTACTTTCTGTGTATCTCATTATTTTCCATTTACTTATTTATTCATAATTATCATTATTACCTTGGTTATGAGAAACCCACGTTCATCCTAAAAATAGCTTTGGTCAAACAATAATAAGTGTATGTATAAGTACATATGAAAGAAGAGCAAGTTTTACCTTCAAAGACGAGCGCACGATCTCGTTCATCCAAGTTAGGGAGCTGTGGATTTCCGGCTTAGTCCTTTCTGTCGGGCCTATCAATGGCTTTAACCATACATGAGCCTGGCCCGACCTTTTTAAGAGGCTGCCCGTCACTGGAACTTCTATTATAACTTGCCTCGTCTCCCCCCTGCTGGAAGACCTTAATTCCACAGCAGAAGGCGCGGAAGCGGGGGCGGATAAAGGAGTCACGGGCAGATTAGGCAGAGAAGAAGAAACAACAATGGGAGCAGAAACAACAACGAGAGCAGGAACATCCATGGGAGAAGAAATAACCACGGGAGAAATTGAAGGAAGTTCTTTAGGAGCAGGAGGAGAGAACACAACAAGAGGGCTTCATCAGAAATGGTACCGAAACTTTGGCGGAATAGGAGATCAATGGATTCACGAACAAGAGAGGGAGTTGAATCCTCGGGGGCAGAATGTTCTGATTCAGGCACAAGAGGATCAACAACGGGTGCAGACTCGTCGTTAGAAACCACCCTCCTCCTACGTGACATGTGGACCAGCGAACCCATTTCTTCCTCTTCCTCCTCTAAGGTCCTGGACCCACTTGCTTTTCTCTTCGACGAGGAGGAACCAACAATGATCTCCCGGGCCTTTGTCATGGACAACCTTGAAGCGGACACAGCCGCAGTAGAAATACCACGAGCAGGAAACCCTAAAAAATGAAAGGGATCAGATAAAGCTAAAAAAGGGAAGAAGTAAAAAAGAATTCACTTACCGTGGGTCTTAACCTTCCAACATAACCTCCTAGAGAGGTACTTCCACAAACGTTCTTCTAAAGGAGCAATCAACAAGAGTTTTTCTACCCAACCACGGAAACCGGAGACATTCTTAACGGTTCCCATGGTTGCTGCGAATGAAAAAGAAACAGTTACGGAACTGATAATTTATCAAAAGCAAAGGAAAGGAAAGTGAGAAAACTGTACTCACGTGCAAGATTCCACTTCTTAGGGAAGGGGAGATTTTCTTCACCTACTAAACCTGCAGTAGGGACAACAACATACCGGACTTAACTTTGACTTACAAGTTCAAAAGTTAAGGACGCTTGGTCCTGAAGTTTGAGTTCCAAGTTCAAAAGTTAAGGACAAGTTGTCCTGAAGTCCTGAAGTTAAGGACATGTAGTCCTGAAGTCATCAACTTAGAGTTTCAAGTTCAAAAGTTAAGGACATGTAGTCCTGAAGTCCTGAAGTTTAGTTCAAAAGTTACGGACATGAGCAAAAGGGTATTTTCGTTACCCTCGTTCTTTGTCATCATTTGGAGTAACTAACACCCTTTTACTCCTAGCCACGAGAGTAAACACTCATTGGAGGAACATCATCGGAGAATATAGGTGAATAAGATTATGAAAAGTGAAGGGTACATAAGCTAAATTGGCCAAATACCTAAGGCACGCGACAACTCGCCAAACAAGAGGACCGACTTGTCCCAAACAAATTTTGAAGAAGCGACAAAACTCGATGATAACAGGGTCGATGGGAGGCTTGAATCCTAATGTGAAAGGATAAGTATAAACATAAGAATACCCGGTCTTGTAAGAGGTTATTCTCTGGTTATCGTTAGGAACAATAACAGGAAAATTAGGCTTCCAAAAACAATCCCTGCGTACAAGAGACAGCAAGCCCTCTATTATTTGGGTAGGATAAAGGTCGGCACTGTCATGCGAAGACATTGAAGAAAGTTGTTCACTCATGGCCTGACTATCCTTGGCGAAAAAGAACTCCGCATGGACAATTTCATCGACCCTCGACTCGCGAAGCGGTTCACTATGTTCTCTACTCTTTGATGAAGATATAGAAGCCCTAGCCCTTGAAGAAGATAAAGAAATAGAAGACCTAGAAGAAGATGAGGGAGTAACATAAGAAGAAGAAGCACCCATGGAAGGGGTAGAACCTAAGCTCATAATCCTACCGCCTCTCCTACTTCGTGTTGGAGCAGAAGAGGGAGTCAATTCATCTACGTTAATGACTTTCCTAGATTGCTGGTTTGAAGAAGACATATTTACGAAGAATGAAGAATTTACAAATAAAGAAAGAAGGTCGGATGTTTTTCGTGCAAGTAACGGAAGGAAAAGGGGTATTTATACTCGAAGGCAACCGTAAAAAAATGGAAAAACAGTGATGTGAAAGTCATAATTGAAGCTATCACTTCGTGACTGATGCAACCGCAAAAAGCCCTAAAAGGCGCTGAGTAATTGCAAAACCAACCCAGGAACGCCACATGGCACAGACATTAAACGGAAGTGACAAGCGATCCATACATTGAGAGATGGATGCAATGGTACGAGTGAAGAGGCGACAAAATATTCCTGCCATAAATGAGTGTCCACTTACCAAATATTAATCGATAAATAAATGGTAAGTGGGGGGACTATCTGTATTAGTAAAATTGAGCTTCACACGTGTAACAATTATGATGACTCAGCAATCTATGTGGAGCAATGATAATATGACAACTGGTCAAGACTCTATAAAGAGATACGAGATAAAGAGGAACGAAATAGCATACTCACGACATCATCAGATACGGGAATAAATACAAGGCAGATTCAGGATCTTCAATTAATGAGCCAAACGTTACATAATCTTCAAGCAACAGTTACGATTAATCATTGTAACGTTATATTAATACCATTATTAGTCATTAATGCTCAATCACTGAAAAGAGTAGACGTTATATTAAGAAATTCCCGATAGAAGGGAGTAAAATATAACTTGTAAGCACACGTTCGAACCACCATTGAAATATACTTACTTTCTGCGCATCTTTACTATTTTTTATTTGCGAATTTACCTACAATTATTTTCTGATTCTCTTGGTTATCAGAAACCCGTGTTCTTCTTAAAATAGCTTTGGCAGAGAATCTAATTCTTTGGTTAAACAGAACTGTCTTAGAAGTCTTCGCCATTTTTTGGATGAAGAAGGAGTTAAAGGGGTACACTTGAATAGTTCAGGCAAAGGTGGAATCCTTACAAAGCTCTCTAGAAATTTCGGTAAACACTAGAAAATGCAAAGCTTCTTTAAGAACAAGAGTAGGAAAAGATTGGATGTAAAATCTGAATGAATGAAGGAGGAAGTATTTATAATTTCCATGCGACGGTTCAAAACATGTAGTGGCAGACCAGCAACTGACGAACATTTAATGCCATTAAGGCGTGACTGGCGAGACGTTTCGTTCATTTTGTCGTTTCTAGCGAAAAGTATCGAGACAAGGATTGAGGGCTCATATCGTTTCTCGTCGTTTACTCACCGAAAAATGAGGGGAGTTTCTATATAAGGTCGAAACCGGGATCATCTTTTGCATGACAGATCGAGATTGAAACGTAATGGATTGAAGATCGACATTGCGTTCCATCGAACCTAGACAAGAGGTTAGAACATGCGTCTTCAAGATTATCGAGTCCATGACCCCAGAACTGAGCCCGACTCTGAATCAACTCGAGAAAATATTATCGAACCAAAATAATGGAAGGCCGAAATATCCGTAACTGGTCGGATATCACGACAGGAATCTCAACACGTATCAATGAAACCTATTAATTAGCAAATCATGAGATTTTTTACTTTATATAGAATTGTACCTAAAGTAGGACTCCCCTACTATATAAAGGGAGTTTGATTATTTGTAAAACACATTGTAACATTCACTGAGAAGCAATATACTGTTAATTTCTCTTTAAAGTTCTCTTTCAACTGTGTCTTGATTAATGTGATCGAAGTACATATTGTTCAAGGGGAACCCTTTTCCCAAGGATGTTACTGTCTAATTCGTATGGTTTGAACTTAGTTTGCAGTTCGCTATTTTCAATTATAATTTAACTTATCGCTTTGTGTTAATTTAATCCACATATCCTTAAAATCACTTACAAATTCAATGTTATTCGATTTTGAGGGTAAACAAGAAAAAATTAAAATGTTTAAGTTTCTAAAACTGATGAATGTTGATTCTATTTAGCTAGCTCAACACATGATAGATGCGTATGAAAAACCCTAGATTAAAGTAGCGCTGAAAAATTATAAATATCAATGAATTTGTGAGATAACTTACACTGTGTGGAAAAGATTACTTACGCTACTTAAATAGTTAAACTCGATTGAAAGCATGATTAAGGAATGGAAAGACATAAGTACTAATTACCACAATACTAGAATGTGTTTCATATTCATCAAAGCAATATGTTATAGTTTGCCAATCTATCCTGAAAGAAATATTGAAACAAAATAATCAAAGAAGAAATAAATTGCATGAAGTGGGGGATTAAATTGTATAACAGTATAAGTATCATGGAGAATTCAGGTTAACGACAGTTCTAATTAATATCTTATTGTATAGTATTGAATTTCTAATCTGGAATATTGATTATACACTTTTTCCCTTTTAATAGAGTGCCGGTGTAACTCACGAAGGTCATTGCAAAAACTATTTGGGAGGCGGAGTCAGTTTGTCTATTAAGGTAAAAGAAAGTTATAGAAAAGTCAAAGTGTTACACGTACTTATAATAGACATTTAAGTTCTATTAACTAAAAATGTCAAATAATAATTACCAAAAAGTAAGAAGTTTTTTTAAAATTAGTTGTAATTTATGTTATCCAACACATAGTACACTTATGAAGGATAAAAAGGTCGACCAATTTTTGTGTCTAATTAAATTTCATGCTTTTATAAATAAAACGAAAAAATAGGAACATAATAGATATAGATGAGAAATCACGCATAATAAAGCAAATAAATTTTAGAACTTCGAGTGATGTCACGATCCAAAATATATTAAAGATCGTGATGGCGCCAGATATCATTGTGAGGTAATTCAACATTAAATTGATAATTAAATTCTCATTTTAATATTTTTAAAATCATGAATTTCCTTCAATTTAATTAGTAACAGATGAGCTTAACAGAATAATAAAAGTATTTTCCACTTTCATTATTGAATATTCTACAATCATCCCAGAACCCGGTGTCACAAGTGCACAAGCATTTACTGGAAAATGAAATAAAACACAATAATCGTCTGGGATACAAATTTTGGACAGAAAAGAAAATACAAGAACTCTGAAGAAAACTCTGCTGGCTGCGAATCATCTCATAGATGCAGCTCACCTAAGTTTCCCTATGCGTGTGCACCTCTGCTCTTACAAGGCCGCTGATCATAAATGCACCTGCACAAAATGTGCAACAAGTGTAATATGAGTACGTAAATCAACTCGTACTCAGTAAGTATTCTGCCTAACCTCGAAGAGGTCGTGACGAGGGATCGACTTTCACACTTACTAAAGGCCAACAATATGATAATATAAAATCCTAATTACGCAGGATATATAACATAAGACTAAGAACAAGTAATAACTAAACAAGTCTTCCCCATAATTAAGAGCTTAAATCACTTCCATCCTTTAAAACATGTAATCACACAACAACGGATTTTACAAATTACAAAAGGGACTTCCAGTCCTATTATCACACACAAATACCACCGAAGACGTTCGTCCCGATCCAATCATAAATGTAAATTGTGCACTGCCGAAGGTCGAATGGCGCGAACCATAGATGCATCTATTACCCCGCTCGCGAATCATACATGCGACACGACAAAATATAAATTTAAAAGAATTATCCCACTCTCGGATCATACATGCGACGCGCTCAAACATAAATTTAAAAGAGTTACCCCGCTCGTGAATCATACATGCAACGCGGTCAAATATAAATTTAAAAGAATAACCCCGCTCGCGAATCATACATACAACACAGTCAAATATAAATTTAAAAGAATTTCCCCGCTCGCTAATCATACATGTGACGCGATCAAATATAAATTTAGAAGAATTACTTCGCTCGCGGATCATACATGCAACGCGGTTACATATAAATTTCTTAAGTTATTATAGTATTCTTCCATTCTTTTCAAAATATGAAATTTCAATGAAACCTTTTATGATCCAAAATTTTTCTCAATTTCAACTCCTTTCAAAACATTTAATAAGAAAACTCAATCCCGCTCTTTCTCAGGGCAAACAATAAACATAAATCAATAACAATATCAACAAGGCATGATGTAAGCCTAAAATAACCCGGACATAGATATAACTAGTAGCTACATACGGACTCTCGTCACCTCCTGCATACGTAGCCCCCACAAATAAAAGCACATAGTAATCTAGTCCACCTGTGAGGTTAATTCCTTCTTACAAGGTTAGAAAGGAGACTTACCCGCTTCGAAGTTCCTTCTCCGGCTCTCTATCCTTTCCAATAACTCGAACCGATGCCCAATATTCCAAAACTAGTCGATAATTATGAAAACCCATAAATTTATGCTCAAATACTAATAACAATTCAATTTATAACAATTTCTAACTCCGTTTGAAATGTCGATAAAATCACCCTCGCGCCCACATGCCCGAATTTCGAAAATAAAAACTTTACCCATAACCTCACGAACTCAATTATATGATTTATTCTCATTTCCATGCGCAAATTCATGGTAAAAATTCAAAAGTACTAATTTCTAGGTTTTCTACCAAAACCCCATAATTTCTACCAACTTTTCATGTCTAAATCCATCTATAATCCTTGTATTTAACTCACAAATAGAAGAAATCACTTTCCTCATGATAGATGATGAAATCCCCTCTTCAAAAGCTCCAACAATCACTGAAAATGGGTGAAATGAACTCAAATTCCGCTTATAAAACATTCTGCCCATCCCAGGTCTTCCCCTCTTCGCGTTCGCGATCAAAGCCCCGCATTCGCGAAGGTTCCAGACTCCCTTGCTTCGCATTCGAAGTTGGGGTTCCGCGTTCACGAAGGCTAAATGGCTCCAGGCCCAGCTCCCCCCTTTCCTTCTACGCGTTCGCGGTTGACCCTTCGCGTTCGCGTAGGTCCCACAAGCAAACCTTTCGTGTTCACGACCTCCCCGTCGTATTCGCGAACACCAAAACTTAGCAGCCTCAAAATTCCTCCCCGCCTTTGATTACTTAACATCTTTTTTTTTTGATTGACCTCCTCCTTTCTTTAATTCACAGGCACAGATACCAGCAACAGCAGTCCAAAACAATCCTGAAAAGATCTGAAACCATCCCGAAACACACTCGAGGCCCCCGGGACCCCTTCCAATCACACAAACCAGTGTCATAATATAACACGGACCTGCTCGAGGCCTCAAATCACATCAAACAACACCAAAATCATGAATCACACCCTATGTAACGACTCGGTCCGTCGTTACGCAGTATGCGCATCTATTCCTTTATTTCTATCTTGTAGTAGCTCGGTTAGACTGTTCATGGAGTGTTGGGGTTAGTTGGTTCGGGTTCGGAGTGAAAATAGAGTGGATTGAGACACTTAGTCTCTAACAAGAGCTTTAGAGTTGGTAAAGTCAACCCGGAGTGGACTTATTGGTAAACGATCTCGTAATACGGATTTTATGGTTCGGATAGCTTCGTTAGGTTATTTGGGACTTAGGAGTGTGTTCAGAATATTTTTAGGGTGCCCGGTGTAGAATTAGGCTTGAATTGGCGAAGTTAGTATTTTGGCGAATTCGGGTTGATAGGCGAGATTTTGATCCGAGGGTCGAAATGGGATTCCGAGAGTTTTTGTAGCCTTGTTATGTCATTTTGGACTTGCCCGCAAAATTTCAGGTCATTCGGAGATGGTTTGGTTGGGTTTTTGATCAAATGCGTGTTTCGGAAGTTTTTGGAAATCATAGGCTTGAATTGGATGAGAATTTATGGTTTTGATGTTGTTTTTGGTGTTTTAATGGATCGACTAAGTTTGAATAACCATGTTTGATATGTTGGTATGTTTGGTTGGGGTCCCGAGGGGCTCAGGTTTGATTTCGGGCGTTAAACGGAGAAATTGGAACTTGAAATGCAGCTGAAGCTGCTACTGCTGGTGCGATCGCACCTGCGATGCTTGGGCCGCAGGTGCGGACATCGCAAGCGCGAGAGTGAAGGCGCAAGGGCGGAATTCGTTGCAAGGGCGGAAGGAAGATCGCATCCGCGAGGTCGCAGGTGCGAGAGATGGGTTCGCAGGCACGGGCTCTGAGTGTTAAGTGAAGGACCGCTGGTGCGGTCAATATGTCGCCCCTGCGGTACCGTTTTTGCGATAAAAAGGCCGCAGGCGCGAAGTCTGGGAGGTTAAGTGGATTTCGCAGCTGCGGTTAAAATGTCGCACCTGCGGAGTCGCAGGTACGAGAAAAACACCGCTGTTGCGGAAATGCCTGGGCAGAACTATAAAAGGCAGCCTTCGCGAAATTTGTCCTTTTTCACCATTTTTACACAC
>ML299740.1:0-29363 GCA_005239495.1 Nicotiana undulata | reverse complement strand
CCCTTTTTACATCAGCTATGTATGGTTCTACTTTCTGTCTTACATACCAGTACATTTTCATTCATACTGATGTCCCGTTGCCTAGGGACACTGCATTTTTGTTTCGTGCGTGCAGGTCCAGGTAGAGACTCTGATCGACCCCTCCGCTAGGATTTCGGGGTTCAACTGTGAGTTGGTAAGCTCCACCTCTTCCTGGAGCTTTCATAGGATGGTTACTTTTGTTGTACAATTTAGGTGTAGTCGGGGCCTTGTTCCGACAGCGCTTATGATACTCTTAGAGGCTATGGTGGACACAGTATTCTGGGTTTCTTTTTGCAGCTTTCAGTCTCCAGCCCATAGGCTTGGCATGTATATATATATGTGTGTAGGCATGTATGTCTTCAGTCGCGGCCTCGTCGGCCAGCTAGTACTTTATTATTTTGGCTTGTCTACCTTTGTTTATATGACTTATTTTTATTCAGGTCATGACCTTAACGGTCCAGGCTTAGTATTTCAGATGTTGTGCTGCCCGATCTGTTGGGCCCCCAGTTTAGTTAGCTAGTATGTTTAGTGGCTAACTCGATCAAATACAGTATCGAGTGCCAGTCGTGCCTCCCCTAGTTTGGGGGCGTGACAACATGCCATACCAAAAACCTACAAAATGCCGCCATACTTGAAGATATATGACGGTACGACGGATCCTGAGGATCATGTGACCCACTATGTCACTGCAGTGAAAGGCAACGACCTCGCCAAAGAACAAGTGTCATCCATATTGCTCAAAAAAGTTTGGTGAAACCCTAACCGAGGGGAGCGCTGACGTGGTACTCACAATTAGTTGTGCGGTCCATAGAAACATTTGAGTAAATGGCCGACAAGTTCGTCACCGCCCATGCCGGGGCTAAGAAAGAAGAGGCAAGGGTAAACGGTATATTCGCCATTAATAAGTCACCCAGTGAAGGACTCAGAGAATGAATCTTCTAAATGTATCGGAGGGAATGGCGGTAGCAGCTTTCCGAAATGGGCTAAACAGGAATGGTTCACGGGGCGAACAGAAAATTGTTAAGACGACTCATGAAATACCCCATACCACTTGGGACGAGATACATAATGCCTATTGTGCCGAGGTAAGAGTTGACAAGGACGACTTTATCGGACCAACCCAACGGTTGACCTTAGTCCAAACGGAGTCGAGAAAGGACCGCAGAAACGATAGCAAAAGAGACCATGCAGGTCCATGCTCCAACCGTGAAAGACACCAACCGTATGTCAGAGATGCCGTCATACCACCCCTCGTCATGGCAACGGTCCATCTAGGCTACAGACAGGGACTCATCGAAACAAAAGAGGTATGACTCCATTGCTATCTGCTCATTGTTTCTGTGTTTCTCCTTTAGAAATAATCTACACCCTGGAGAAGCTCGGCCCAAAGGTGAAATGGACACAAAAGATGAAGTTTGATCCAAACTCCAGAAAATCAAATGCCCTCTGCGAATTCCACCAGGAACGAGGTCACAAGACCAATGACTGCATCGCTTTAAGGCAAGATGTCGTGAACATGCTCCACCAAGGGCATTTGAGAGAACTGATGAGCGACCAAGGAAGGGCAAACTTTGCTCGAGGACACGAACATCATCAAGGTCCGCCGAAGTCACCCTCCCCAGCCCGCACCATCCAAATGATCATTGGAGGAGGCTTCGGCGTGTCGATCAACAACATGAAGTTCACTACCACCCATAAGCAGAAACGATCAATCACCCATGAATGGTATGACGACCTCGAAGAAATTATCATCTTCGACGAGTCGCATACCCACGGTTTGACATTTCCTCACTATGACGCTCTTGTTATCACTTTACACATTTTAGATACTGATGTAAAATGCATTACGGTAGATGACGAAAGAGGGGCGTGCATTATCCACCCTCGAGTTCTCGCACAAATGAGGCTCGAAGATAGGATAATGCCACACTGCATCACACTAACAGGTTTTAACAATGCAGTTGAGCGGACGTCCGGAGAAATCACGCTGCCCGTTCTGGCCGGTGGTATCACTTTGGAAACTATGTTCCACATTATGGATCAAGACACAACATACAACTCCATCATAGGACGACCTTGGATACACGCCATGAGGGCAATCCCATCTAACTTATATCAGGTCGTCAAGTTTCCCACCCCGTGGGGAGTATTCAGCATCCATGGCGAGCAACGCATGACCCAATAATGCTACTTCATCGCCCAAGACTGCACATACACTCAACAATTGAAGGGCAAATGCGTAGAAGCATAGCAATTGGGTGGAGACGAAGGGAAAGATGTCGTCAAGAACCCCGAAGTCGTGGAGGCTACGGAGTCAACTATGGAGGACCTCGACCCCGTGTAACTTGATAAAAACGACCACAACAAAAATGCCTATATCGGCCACAAACTCCAAGAATCAAGTAAATTTCATCAATTTTTAGCTAACAATGCAGACTTGTTTGCTTTTTCTCATGCAGATATGCTGGGCATCCCAAATAAGATATCCACTTGGATTTAAAAAATACCCCCACCCCTCTTTTTTAATACCGCACCCCTGCTCCACCCCCAAATAAGAGCTCCATCTCTCTCTCTCTCTCTCAGACGCCTGCCAACCCTCCTTCTCGCCAGCCAGCCGCCGTATTTAACCACTAGTGGGTCTGGTCGGCCAATCATGGCTATTCGCCTATCTTTCCCTTCTCACTCATTCTTGTGGAAAAAAACATTGTCGATCGAAAATGAATCGGCGACCCTAAGTTTAGCCGAAAACATCTCTCCAGCGTGCTTTAGTTTTCTTTAACTTCTTTTGTATTTTATCTACTTCTGCTTGCTATATCTAATGGAAGACAAACAAGAAAAGGATGCCGGATTTTTGCCGGAATCTTGCTGGAAAAATTATTGGCAGCCGTTTGCCTTGCTTCTTTAGAAATGCTATTCCGGCGCTCATCGTCGTTAGAGTAGCGCCCCAGGCTCCGAACATTCTCCCCCCTCTTGATGTCATTACTGTTTTGGCTTCACTGTTCATTATTGCTTTGCTTTATGACCCATTTTAGTATATAATTTTGTGTGGGTTCCCCGGACTTTTGTGTGTAATATTTTGGTGTTGTTCTGGTGTTTTCCGCTGTGGTTGCAACGCCGTCTCCGGACATTAATTGTGGCTATAAATTCGGGTGCATGTCTTTCTTTGAATATAATCGAATTTTAGATTTTTGGTGACTTTAGTTGGTCAGATAATTTTCGGCGACTCCGTTCGTTTCAGCCACTGTCCCATTGCCGATGCTTTGAATGGTCCAGATAATTTCAAGAAACTCATTTTCCATTCTTGTTCTTCAATTAAAATTCAGGTTCTTTGAATGGCCGGCAGACTTTGCTTTCTTTCTTTCTTAGTGTTGTTAGCCAGCAAGGTTGGGGGTGGGGGTAATTTTTAAATCCAGGTGGCTTTTTTAATTAGGGAATAGACGATTTTAGATTTTTAAAATGCAAAATATTATTCCACATGGATTTATGAAAGTGCTCAGTTAGTGATGGAGGACATATACGACTACGAGTCCATTTGTTCTTGGCAAGGACAAAATAGAGGCCAACTTTTAATGGAGGGCTAGCCTGTCCTATTTCACGTGGTAAAGGGACATTTTAGGCCCTTTCCATACATTAAATGAGAGGAGTACTTTTTTTAAGTCTTTACTTTCCCTTAATTTTTTCATCAACTGGTATAAGAACCTGCACGGTGCGCGAATAATTTGTGAGAATATTAATCTTATAAAACTATGATCTAATATATCCTATTAACTTAATAAATATTAGTTGTATTTTATTATTTAATATAGTGTGCAGAAATATAACCATTCTATACAAAATTAAAGGATACACATCATATAGTAATCAAATAAATTGTTTGCTCCTTTTTATTTTTATTATTGAATTAACAAGTACTTAGTACTATTGGTAATTTTCTTGAGTGTTATTTATTAATCATTATTTTTTAATTAATTTAAAATATAAATATCATAAAATTATCTCTATCTCCCTCTCCTCGTACATTCCTTTCTACTTATTTGATTAGTTTTCAAATTTTGTAGTTTATAACAAACTTAAATAAAGTAATACTTNTACCCATTCAAATTGGGAGTAGTTTCGAGTTGGAGTTTTATAAATATTTAAAAATATATATAAAATTATCTATAATAGAAAAATAAAAATAGATGATAACAAATTTCCATCAAATTTGGGAGTAGTTTCAAATTGGTGTTTTAAAATTATTTTAAAATAAAAAATAAAAATAAAAAAATAAAGAAACTTTCAATTCAAATGAAAAATACAAAAATATAAAGATACTATTAGGAAATATATATATATATATATATATATATATATATATATTTCCTAATAGTATCTTTATATTTTTGTATTTTTCATTTGAATTGAAAGTTTCTTTATTTTTTTATTTTTATTTTTTATTTTAAAATAATTTTAAAACACCAATTTGAAACTACTCCCAAATTTGATGGAAATTTGTTATCATCTATTTTTATTTTTCTATTATAGATAATTTTATATATATTTTTAAATATTTATAAAACTCCAACTCGAAACTACTCCCAATTTGAATGGGTAGTTTTTTTTCTCCTTATTTATTTATTTATTATAGCTAATTATGTTTTTAATTTTAAAATATTTGAAAAACTGCAACTTGAAACTAATCTCCAATTTGAATGGGTACTTTTTTTTAACCTTTTTATTATAGCTAATTATAAAATATCTGTTTCTTTTATTATAATTTAAATAGAGTAACCAATTATTTAAAAATTTAAAATTCAAGGGATTTTTAGTTAACAGGGAGTAACCAAAACTATTCCCCAACTTGAATAGCTAGATTTTATTGTTTTTACTTTTTAATATTTTTGTATTTTCACTATAACTTTTATTTCCTTATTTTCATTTCTTATTATAAAATAATTTTAAAATTGAAACTATTCCCCAACTTGAATAGGTAGTTCTTTTTTATTAATATTTTTGTTTTATTATTGTAGCTAATATAATTTTTTCTTATTTTTGGTTTTTTAATTTTTTTAAAATAACTTTAAAACTCCAACTTGAAACAACTCCCCAATATGAATGAGTAGTTATTTCCTTTTATATTTTTAATTTTTTTAATATAGTTAATTATAATATATATATATTTATTAATTCAAATATGGTAACCAAATAATTCAAAATTTAAAATGGTGTTTTAGTAAAAAAGGTAGTTTTAACTAAATGGGTAGTTTTTTTCCTTTTTTTATTATAGTTTTTTTGTGTGGTTAAAATGAAAATTGTATTTAATCAAGTGTATATATGCACAGTCACCCGCTCATTGGACTTTAGAGACAGGTCTCACAAAAATAACCTATTCTTTGTATCACTTTAGTTCCACAACTGAAACTAGACTATATACTAACATGGATATCTATTTATCCTATCTAGTAGTGCTCTCCATTTATAATTACTTTCTCCTTTAATATGCAATTGCAGGATAATTTCTCTAACTCTATCCCTATTCTCTTTTTTTGTATGTTGAAATCTTCTAAGGTTCCTTTCCATCCATATATGATTTATTATTGTTGCAAAAACACTCCACAATATTTTCCATTGTGTGTTCCTGCTCTTTATTATTGTAGACAGTTATTCAACTTCTTCCTGCCACCTTCCTATTTGTCTATTAGTGCCAAACAAACTTAGTAGGTTTTGCCATATGAACTTCGAATATGAGCATTCAAAGAACAAGTGATCATGTGTTTCCTCTTCATCAGTTGTACAGAGAACACACTTTTAGGTACTAGTATCCCCCATCTGGTCAGTCTATCCACTGTTGCTAATCTCTGATGAATTACCATCCACAAGGTGAATTGATATCGAGGTAGAATGCCTTTTGTCATGAATAAAGTCTTCCATGTAACTTTTGGGAACTGTGGTAGGATTTAAGTATATGCTTTACTGATAGTATATTTCCCCTGAACAACATACAACTTCAATTCTTGAATTCCAGCAGGTAATCATTTTCTAGCCTCGAAAATTTTCCTCACCAACAAGCTAGCATGTTTAGGTGTATCCATATTCTCTAATTCCTTCTTCTTTATATAGTGATTGTGAATCCACATGACCCCGAGTTTGTCTTTCTTTTGTTCGATTGCCCATAGAAGTTTGCATATTGCTGCTTTATTTCATATAGAGAAATTGATAATGTTCAACCCTCCTGCTGCTTTTGGTCTACAGATGGTATCCCATGCAATAGGAGCTTTCTTTCCTTCAATGCCTCTATGCCAAAGAAAGTTCCTACATATTCCAGTGACTATATCATGCACCTTTTCTGAGATCAAAAATACTTGTGCCCAATAAGTTCGCATTTCAAACAACACACTCTTAATTAGTTGACTCTCCATGCATATGATAAGAATCTGGCAGTCCAACATCTCACCCTTTGTGCAATTCTATCCACCAATGGCATACACTGACTAATAGTGAGCTTCTTTGAGAATAATGGTACACCTAAGTATTTGAATGACAAGTCTCCAGTGGTGAACTGCAACTCCTCTAGTATTTCTTCCTTATATTGAGTCAAAATTCCTGCCAGATACAATGAGGTTTTCTCCATATTTTCTTGTAATCCTGAGGTAGACGAGAATTGTTCAAGATCTTTCATCATAAGATCAATATACACCTTGTCAGCTCTGCAACACATCAACAAATCATCATTAAAGCATATATGTACCACTCCCAACTTTGCACACTTAGGATGGTAGTTGAAGTCTGGATTTGATTTCAGCTGTTTCAATGATCTGTTCAAATACACCATCACCAAAACAAAGAGATAATGTGACATTGGGTCTCCTTGCCTTAACTCTTTTCTTGCCTGAAACCTAGGTGTCAATCCTCTATTAATCAGTAGGGCATAAGAAACTGTGCTTACACATTCCATGATGATATTAACCATGTTATATGGGATTCTAAGTTCCAACATAAGACCTCTCAAGAAGCTCCATTCAATTGAGTCATAGGCCTTTCTAATGTCCACCTTAATTATACATCTTGGTGAAACTGCTTTATATGTGTATCCTTTGATAATTTCATGAGCTAGTATTACATTATCCAAAATGTTTAGCCCTTCTATGAATGCAGACTGGGAGGACCCCACCAGATAATCCACAACCATTTTCAGTCTAGCAATAAGTAGCTTAGCTATAATTTTGTACATTGTAGAGCAACATGCAATATGTCTGAACTCCTTTACATAATTTGGATTTGCCACCTTAGGTATGAGTGTGACTGTGATACAATTGATCTCTCTTAGTAGTTTCTCTGTTTCAAAGAATTGCATTATTTCCTTTATAACATCTTCGTCAATCACTTGCCAGTTCTCTTTCAAAAATTCAGTTGGATAACCATCTATTCATGGAGCTTTCTCAATTAGAAAATCTTGCACCACCCTTGTAATCTCCTTTTTTGTCACACGCACTAGCATTTGTTGATGCTATGACATTGATAAACAAGGTCCATCCCTGACTATGTTAATATCAATTCCAGGCATCACTGGGGCAGCCTCTCCTAACAGCTTCTTGAAGAATTGTGTAAACTTTTGTTGGATATGTACACGATCAGTTAATCTCTCATTCTGTTCTGTACAAATAGAAGTGACTCTATTTCTTGCTTGTATAGACTTCAGTTGTGCATGGTACAACTTAGTATTAAAGGGTGACACTAAGCATGAATATCATAGGCAATTTAGTATGTAATAATAAGGAAAAACAACCTCCTTCACATTTAAGAATTTAAATATTCGTCATTTCAGTTGCCAATTTATAATTTCCAGGCCAGTAAACATGTATAAATCACAGAAAAGTACGCAACAATTATCATGCGCAAGAAATGCCGAGGGTCGAACGGCGCGTACCAACAATAATAAAATGTGCACTGCCGAATGGTAGAACGGCTCGAACCATAGATGCATCTATTATCCCACTCGCGAATCGATCATGCGACTCAGGTAATCATAGATACACATATTCACACTATAAATTCCGAAGATAAACATTACCCATAACCTCACAAACTCACTCAAATATATAGTTTATTCCAAATCCCATGTCCTATTTCATGGTCAAAATCCAAAAATACTAATTTCTAGGTTTTCTAACAAAATACCAAGTTTTCACTAATTTTCCATGAATTTCCATGTTAATATATATATATAATCTGAGTATTTAACTTGAAATAGGTGGGAATCACTTACCTTGACATAGATGATGAAGATGGAGCTCCAAAATCGCCCCTAGGTCGTCTCCCGTGGAGGAAATGAGATGAAATGAGCCTAACCCATTTTTTGCAAACTTAAACACTGCCAGGCAAGTCTTCTTCGTGTTCGCGGACCTACCCTCACGTTCGCGAAGAACAAAAATCTAGAAAGGCAAATTCCAAACTCTTCTCGGAAAGCCTCTAGTAGAATGGTCATAACTTTTTGCACAAAATTTCAAATGACAAATGGTTTAATGTTCTGAATACTAGACTCCAAGATCTACAACTTTCATATTTTGGTCATCTCCTTATATATTTCGAGATATAAGCTTCCAAAGTCAGCCCTCTGCATCACAAATTTCTTCTTCATCTTCCCGGACATCCTGTAGTATAATAGCCATAACTCTTTGTACATAAATCCAAATGCTAAAAGGTTTACTTTTCTAGAAGCTATACACAAAGGGCTACATCTATAATTTTACATCATCTCAAAATTCATTTATATATTGTGAGATATGAGCCTCCGAAGTCAGACCTGTGCAGCGGAGATTTTTCTTCTTCGCGAACGCGAAGAACAAAGTCCCTGAAGCCAAATACTTCTTCGCGAACGCGAGGGGATCACCGCGAACGTGAAGAATAACACCAGACACCAGCATCAACCATTTCAAAACATCCCGAAATGATCCGAAACCACCCAGAAACACACCCGAGGCCCCCGGGACCCCATCTAATCACACGACCCAGTCCCATAACATCTCACGGACCTACTCGAGGCCTCAAGTCGCATTAAACAACGCCGAAACCACGAATCGCCCCCCAATTCAAGCTTTATGTACTTTAAAATTTCAAACTTCTACATTCGATGCTGAAACCTATCAAATCATGTCCGATTGACCCCAAATTTTGCACACAAGTCACATTCAACATCACGGACCTGTTCCAACTTTCAGAATCAGAATCCGACCCCGATATCAAAATTTCCATTTCCGGTCGGATTTCTCAAAAACCTTCAAATTTCTATCTTTAGCCAAATGACTTCAAAATAACCTACGCACATCCGAATTCACTTCCGATCGCGCTCCCAACTCCAAAATCACCATACAGAGCTATTGCATACTCTGAATCCCAAACGGACATCAATATCACTGAAATGCACTTCAACCCAGACTTATGAAATTCCTTCTAAAATGTTAACTTCTACAATATACGCTGAAATGCTCCCGGGTTATCCAAAACCCGATCCGAACATACGCCCAAGTCCGAAATCATCATACGAACCTGCTGGAACCTTCAAATCCTGATTCGGAGGTCGTTTACTCAAAATTCGAATCTTAGTCAATTCTTCCAACTTAAGGCTTTCGAAATGAGAAATTTCTTTCCAAATTGACTCCGAACTTCCCGAAATACAAGTTCGACCATGCCTACAAGTCATATTTCCTGAAAAGAAGCTGCTCATGGCCTCAAACCGCCAAACGACGCGCTAGAGCTCAAAATGACCGGTCGGGTCGTTACATAGTAGATATATTGCTTCAATACCTGCATACGACCAAAACCATTCAGCAGTACCAAACACCTAGTCTATATGACTGTATATCCTATCTTCAGCCCCTCTCTTATTACTCCATGAAAATTGCATCCCTTTCTTGTTTATCAGACTTACTCCAATATCACTTATGCATTGCTTGAAATCAACCACTTCATTTTGGTGAACAGTTGCCCCATTTATTCTGTCCTTCACGGATAAGACTCTATTAAAGTCCCCTATGATCAACCAAGGACCTCTAGTTGCTGCATTGATGTTCCTTAATTGATCCCATAAAGGTCTTCTATCAGCTATAATATGTAACCCATACACAATAGCTATGTGGCTATGAAAATCAGAGTTTCTATCTTGTATATGGCAGTGAATCAATTGTGAAGATAGCTTCAACACCACTAGATTTACTTTTGTTCCCTTCCAGCACAACCATATTCTACCATTAGGAGCTTCAGAATAGTTATCAAGAAATTTCCAATCTCTACCTATCTTCTTTTGAATACTCCTTGCTCTCCTTTGTTTAACTCTAGTCTCCAGACATCTTACCATATTAATTTTATTTGTTGCTAGGAAATCTTTAAACTCCCTCTGTTTAAGGTACTTATTTAGTCCTCTTATATTCCATGTGCTGAATATCATATGGAGTATGACCTTTGGTAATCCTTTGCATTTGGTTGTGCTCATTGCCTCCATTGATATCGGGAGGCTCACTCTCCTGAATCCTCAATGTTGCATATTTATTTCTCCTTGTAATCTCCTCATAATCAATTGGTGGTTTGGTCTTTATTACTTGATCTACCATGGTATACCATTGCTTGTTTGCCTCTTTCCCAACCTGTATTTGGATCTCATGTTGCTCCTCTTGTGTATCCTCCTTGTCGTTTGTTTCTTTGTCTGCACTAGAGGGTTCTATCTCTTCATTTGTGATAGCCTTAGTCTTCCACATCGATTTCTGATTTTTACCCTTATTCATCTTTATTTGCCTCCCTGCCTGTTTTTCCACCTTGTATTCCCCACTAGAGTGGCCAAATTGGTTGTATTCTTGACATAATTTGGGCTTTCATTCATAGTCCACTATTTTCTCCCTTATTCTACCATCAAGATGTTCTATATTCAATGCATCTGGTAATGGCTGTGTTATGTCCATTTCTATCAACACACGAGCATAGGATATTCGTTCACACTGAGTTGTGAGTTTGTCTATACATATATGCTTGCCCAAGTAACTCGCAATTCTTCCCAGATTGTCCTCTGCCCAACATTTGATAGGTAAGCATGGGAATGTGACGCACTATGGTATCACACACATAGGCTCTTTATCAAACTCTAAATCTGGTTCCCAATTCTTCAGCACCATTGGTATGTTATTGAAAGTATATGGTTCCTTTGCCATAATCTGCAATTTGTCTTCTACTGATTTAAATCGGAATATGAAGTAACCATCGTCATGTAAAATTACCATAGGAGTAGTGACAGAATTGCACACCCCATAAGCAAATTTCAGCATCTCCTTGAATGTTGGATTTTCTCCTATGACGTACCATATAAGTGTTGATTCCGATTTGTCATATTGCAGCTCTATTTCCTTCTGATTCAGTTTCATAATTTTAACTCCATCCCTAACCTCAAGCAGATAGAAATTGAGTTGTAACCCTTGCTGCATTGTTCTATTCTCTTTGACCACATCTGCCATAGTTCTCTTTTCTTCCCTAGATCGAACAGAATAGGTCAATTTCATTGCTGTCGTAGCCATAGTGTTCTCCGTTAGTTTTGTAATTTCAGCTTCCTTAGGCGGCGAGGCTTGCATGATTGTCGGTGCACTCCCTACCCCTGCATCCGGTGTAGCAATTGCACCAGAGCTAGCTGTTGTACGATTCCTGTTTCAGGCGTTACCATTCGATTAGAAGTTTCCTCATTACTGTTAGTCGACTGCGTTTGCTGTGAATTAGGGTTCAGATTACTTTTCCGGCGAGTCATTTTTGTTGGCGCACATTAGCTATCCTTGCTAAACATAGTTCTAGTATATGCTTTTGCCTCTCCTTTGTTTTTTTATTTTAATATATTTTTAAAACTCCAACTTCAAACTACTCCCTAATTTGAATGAGTAATTTGTTTGATAGCTAATTATAATATATCTATATTTATTAATTCAGATAGAGTAACCAATTAATTTAAAATTTAAAATTCAAATTTTTTTTAGTTAATTTATCTTTTCTTAAAATTCCAACTTGAAACTACTCCCACATTTGATTTGAATTTTTTTTATTTTCTTAATTTTATTGTTTACTTAAAATAATTTTAAAACACCAACTTTACCTTTATCTAAAAATATATACTTGGCGTCTTGGTTATACCACTTGGCATCATATAATTATTTGCTTCTCTTTATATATATATATATATATATATATATATATATATATATATATACACACACACTACTCTAGTAGAAAGAAACTACTCTCCAATTTAAATTGGTAATTTTTTTATTTTTTTATTTTCGTATATTATAAAGTAATTTTAAAAATCCAAATTGAAATCACACCCCGATTTGAATTGGCAATTTTTTATTCTTTATTTTCAATTTTTACCATAAAATAATTTTAAAACTCCAACTTGAAACTATTCCCCAACTTGAATAGCTAGTTCTTTTTTTATTGTAGTTAATTTAATTTTTTTTTATTTTTTTTAAATTTTAAAATAACTTTTTCCAACTTGAAACTACTTCCCAATTTGAATGAGTAGTAATTTTTTTTATATTTTTGTTTTTTTAATATAGCTAATTATAGGATATCTATATTTATTAATTCAAAATTTAAAATAGTTTTTTAAGTTAAAAATGTAGTTTATTTTGTCTTAATAATGCCGCTTGGCTTTTGCGGTTATGCCACTTGTCTTTATAATGTGATTTTGCCTCACTTTTTATTTTATATATATATATATATATATATATATATATATATATATATATATTTAAATTGGCATTTTTTATTTCTTTAATATTTTTTTATTTTAAAATAATTTTAAAACTTTAAATTGAAACCACACCCCAATTTGAATTGGCAATATTTTATTTCCTTATTTTCGTTTTTATTATAAAATAATTTAAAACTCCAACTTGAAACTATTCCCCAATTGAATAGGTAGTTTTTTTTAATTATTATTTTCATTTTTTATTGTAGCTAAATTATTCTTTTCTTACTTTTCATCTTTTAATTTTAAAATAACTTTAAAACTCTAACTTACAACTACACCTTTGTTTGAATGAGTAGTTATATTTTATATTTTTGTTTTTTAATATAGTTAATTATAAGTTATCTATATTTATTAATTCAAAATTTAAAATGAGTTTTTTTTAGTTAAAAAGGAAGTTTTAACTAAATGGGTAGTTTTGTTTTTCCTTTTTTTTATTATAGTTTTAACTAAATGGGTAGTTCTAATAATGTGCTTTTGCCTCTTCTTTATTTTTTTTATTTTAATATATTTATAAAACTCCAACTTGAAACTACTCCCAAATTTGAATGTGTATTCTTTTCGTTTTTATAGCTAATTATAAGATATCTATATTTATTAATTCAAATAGAGTAACCAATTACTTCAAAATTTAAAATTCAAATAAAAAAAATTAGTTAGAAAGATAATTTATTTTATCTTAAAACTCCAACTTGAAACTACTCCCAAATTTGATTTGGCAATTTTCAATTTTTTTTAATTTCGTTTTTATTTACAATAATTTTAAAACACCAACTTTGTTGGAGCTTTGTCCTAAAAATCTATACCTGACGTCTTATGATTATACTGCTTGACATCATATAATTATTTACTTCTCTTTATATAAAGACTATTATATTTGAAAGAAACTACCCTCCAATTTGAATTGACAATTTTTTATTTCTTTATATTCATTTTTAATATAAAATAATTTTAAAACTCCAACTTGAAACTATTCCCCAACTTGAATAGCTAGTTTTTTTATTTTATTAATATTTTCATTTTTTTATTGTAGCTAATTTAATTTTTTCTTATTTTTTTTAATTTTAAAATAACTTTAAAACTCCAACTTGAAACTACACCCCAAATTAAATGAGTAATAATTTTTTTTTTATATTTTCGTCTTTTTAATATGGCGAATTATTGGATATCTTTTTTATTAATTCAAATAGAGTAACATATTAATTCAAAATTTTAAATGATTTTTTAACAAATAAGTATACTAGTACAACAATAACAATTGCAGTACAGATTTGACTTTATCGGTTCATATTCCTAATTCTACCACATCTTATTTAATTTAAGGGGTTCTAAATTTATTTTTTATATGTATTTAATTACGCAAACCTTCCTCCTATATAAAAATGCAGTTTCGTTAGTTCCCACGGCTAAAGTAATAAATATAGTAGTAGATTTAAGAAATTAGAAATGAAAATCATTGTATCTAATCTGCTTTTTTTATTTTATTTTATAGTTTCTAAACACAAAATTAGGAAACAAAATTCTCCCTAATCAGAATTCCCAATCTGGAACACAACGTCACAATCCCAATTCCAAGTTTTATCTGCTCACTATCACTATCGCCTCACTGCCGGTGCCGGAATCTCACGCTATCCGGTAAGTTTTAAGGCGATCTCATACTCTAAATCTCCTTTATTCCTTTTCATTTTGTTGATTAATAAATGCTTTCTGTATTCCTGTTTCATGGTTTTTGGTGCTCATATTTTTTCTTTAGCAGAAAATTAAGTGAATTGTTTACACATTTAAGTACTGATGGTATTTCTTTGCTGGACTCGTCCATCTCCTGAAGAGCAGAAAGCATGTATCAACAAGTAATGAATGCCCAGAATTTGTTGTTATTTATTTCCCTTTCTATTGCTTTAATTGTAGACATTATTGTTGAGCATTTCCTCTGTAACAGGTCTGGTTCTTTTAACTATGACAATAAATTCAGAGGAGCTACAGGAAAACCTGCTATTCAACTTAAGCAAGACAAAGAGCTTGCAAAAGATGGTTTTTCTGTTAATTATGCACGCGTTTTAGTGGGTTCAGGCCTCGAGACTTTTGAGAAGGGAAAGACTGCTCTTCAAAGTTGGAGGTATGCAAATATGAATTACGTGTCTTTATGTGCATGAACACAAATGCGATCAATGCTCCTCCATTTTTTTTTTTTTTTTTGATTATGTACCGCAACAACTATGCAGGCATTTTGGGTTGAATTGGGCTTTTGTTGATCCAAAAGCTCCAATTCAAAGTGGGACAAAGTTCTGTGTTTGTGTGAAGGAGTTGTTCCCGTGGCTTATGATGCCTTTACAGGTAGTTTATGTCAATGAGAACAAGAACTTGAAAAAGGGGGTGGCCTCATTTAGTTTTGGCAGCGGAACTCTGCAAGGACATTTGCTGGTCAGCTTACTCTCCTAGTCGCAATCGTTTGCTGTTGCAATATACCTTTCGATTGTTTGTCTTTTGGCTGTGATATATTTAGCTTTGTGTCACTCTGAGAATCTGGATAATCTCTTAGCTATGGTTGCAAAACAAACATTAACAATTTGAGATTCTGTTCATCAACATGCCGCTAAGCCATGTTAGTAATCTGTATTCAAAAATATATTCAAAACCAGTAGCAATGGAAAAAATCAGAAATGTAGAAGAACAGAAAATGAATCCGAGCCCACTGAATTCACATCCTTAAGGAACTTAATCCCCTCCTAGTAC
This sequence comes from Nicotiana undulata, assembly GCA_005239495.1. NCBI lineage: Eukaryota > Viridiplantae > Streptophyta > Magnoliopsida > Solanales > Solanaceae > Nicotiana > Nicotiana undulata. The sequence goes on along the minus strand of ML299740.1, from coordinate 13,852 downwards.
CGAGGTTTAGGATTATTTCTTCCCAGGATAGAACGGATAACCTCACTGGTATGCCGGTACTTCAAACCCCAGTCAACGAACTCAAAGAACAGTAGTAAATCACACTTACTGCTTTCTTTTCTTCTAAAACAATGTAGAAAGAAGAAGGAGAAATCAGAATTTTCGTAAGGAAAATCTGAGAGAGTTCATGTATTTATAGCCAAAAAACGTTGGGTCAACTCTTGTTGCAACTCAAAATGGTTGTTTTATAAACGGCCATTTATGCATACCGCCAAATTCAACAGTCTAATTTGGATTAATTAATATTGCGTTAATATGAACAAATAAATTTTGTCCAAAAAACCAATTGATCGAAGCTGAGCGACGACGGCGACGCGAGGCTTGCCTTCTTCTTAACTCTTTAAGAGCTAGAAGAAGAGCAATTGTGTATATACCAATGAAAAGTCTTTTCCTCCTCCAATATGGGACAATGTCCCTTTGTCAAAGGAGGGAAAATCAAAATTTCATTTTCCCCTCCGTTTCCCATTCACCCTCTTTTAAGCTCTAAGAGGCTTAAACCCAACAAGCCAGCCATTGCGAAAGGTTAACATGGAGCAGCATAGTGTCTATCATACTGCCATGTTTATTAGAAACGATAATATTCTATTCGAAAGATTTATGTTTAGCATCACATCTTACTATCATTCTCCTTTATATTGTGGTAGCTTTACAATATACGGTGTTCGTGATACCTCTTATTTGAGCAGGCTGGTGAAGAGCGTTTTTCAATAGCATTGGACGAGAACAACCAAGTTTGGTATGAAATACTTTCCTTCTCAAAGCCTGCACATTTGCTGTCACTTTTTGGATACCCTTATGTACTACTCAGGCAAAAGTACTTTGCTCATCATTCCGGTAATGCAGTGAAGAAACATCTATCAGCTTAAAATATGATAGTGCAATGTGGAAACATCTGTCAGCTTATAAAATGTGGGACTATAGCTTCCAGTTCCCCTTTGTAGACAAGAAAGCTCTAGTTGTAAAAGATTCCCTTCCATAATTGTATTGTTTTTGATCTCATGTTTTATGCATTATATGCACCACATTGTTGCCTATAATGCAATTCAAGTCCATTAGCTGGATAATGAGTTGACAAAATTAAGGGAATGCGTAGAAGAAAATTAATGAGTACCGTTTCAGGATAAGGTCATTTGATTCCGCGTATATTTCTCTACTGTTTTCATTTTCCTTGAGTAGCTGTTATTGTTGTTTTGCCAGACATAAAGAACGGGAATGTCAGTTGATCAACCACTTGACAGTAAATTACAGTCGAATCCCATCCCTAGGCAACACACACACCTTTCTCTCTCCATTATCTCACAATCAGGATTCTGTTGGAAGATTTATAACCTTGTTGCTACCATGTTTAAAGGTTTATACAATTGTGGCCATCATGCACCTTATTTGAGATTTTCTTCAGCAAGCTTAGGTTTTATACTTCAAAGATCCCATGGAGGTTTCACGTGTCCAACTCCCCCTTTTAGGAAGAAGAGAATAATACCCACACTGGTGGAGCTATAATTTCTTTGCGTGGGGGGGGGGGGGGGGAGGGGGGGTGAGGAGGAGTTACATGGGAAAAAGTAAAGGAAATCTTCACAAAAAAGATTAGGGGGAAAACTTATTTATTTGTGAAAGTAAAGCCTGAAAGTGTTGAACGCTCCCATCTTTGGTGGAAGGTTGAGACAAATTCAGAGAAGTCATTGGAACTCTTTTGTTCTAAGAAATCTTATTTTCTTGAAACGTATTGGTGCATTAATATTTAGGTAAAAGTGGTAAAATAAATGTAAATTTAGTGAGCTGTATACCTAATTGATAGCTGAGCCTAGAGGGAGAAAAAGGCAGGACTGAGTGGAGAGACCCCAAACTGATCCGGTGGGGGGCCATACACCATACTTGCGTGTCTGAGATATGGAGGAAGAAGCAGTATGATGTGATTAGGTTCTTGCTTAGGGTAGAGTGCTGAGTGTCACAACTCCCACCCATTGTACATGTTACCAGACTACAAAGCCAAACAAGGCTTTGTGATCTGCCTTGTTGGTTGTAGAGATTGTGGAAGGAAGAGGCTTGTTCCCGAGGGTATTGTTTATGGTAAACCCACCAAGCAGGGCATCACCCAATTGAAGTTCTAAGCGGAGCAAGCTCTCTGTTCTTAATCGGATCTGCAACTTCTGCTGTTAAAAGATTAATGGGTGTGCGAGGAAAGGGACATGAGCAGCACAAAGCAGCTCCTTAAAGAGGACAACCTGAAATACTAAGCAAACTCTGTCGATCGGTACCATTGATCAGCTTGGCATTTTTGAGCAATTGTCATTGCTTAATTTTGCCTTCTCTGTTGCTCCCTTTTCAGTCTTTTTTGGCACAAGTCCTGCTGTTTACTTTGCTGGATAGTAAGCAGTAAATTCCAATCCTGGATAGTTTGATACACACTACTACTATTCTATCAAGTAATTGTTTCGTTATAAAATGCATGTACATCTTCCGCCTAAATTATTAAGTTCTAAAAATTCCATGTCTCGAAAATAACATTCTTAATGTTGAATACTCCACTAATTTATAATTTGATCATGCAACTTAAATTCTGAGAAAGTTAAATTTCAAAACTTCCTGCAAAGGAACACACTCATCTTAATTCTGTGCTCAGAAACTTGAGGAATTAATGGCAGATAGCACATTCCTCATCATCGACAGTTTGGGGGATGTCTCCCTGCTAACATCACAGGCCAACTGCTTAAGAAGTGAAACAAGTACTCCTTCACTCAAAGGGAGAGGATTCATCGACAAGATTCCCGGTAAATCAACCTAAGGCATATAGGGGAAATTAATGATTAAGATGCATCGTCTCAAGGATGGCTAATTGCTATCACAAATTAAACCAAAACCAAAAAAGTGAAGAAAGCAAACAGCATATACCTGAGAGCATAACACGGTACAATATTAGACACGTCACCTCTTTGCAAGGCTAAAGTGAATGCTTCCTCATATTTGTGCTCAACTAACAATCTGGATAACTCTTTCGTCGGATCAAGAGGCGCCTCAAGCTATAATATATAGACAATAAAAGTTTGTTCAGAATGATAATAAGGGAGAAAAGAATTAACAACATTCTCATGTAGCAATGGTCCTTTACTAGTGTGACGGTTACGTTTCGTGAATGGGTGTGAATGGGGAATGGAAGTCACCTTTTGAATTGCATCTCTTCGTCTCATCTTCTCATTCTTTATACAAAGTAAAATCTGAAAACTTTTCCCTTTTTACTTCATTGTTGCATTGTTTTTCCAAATAAACAAATTGTCGAGTGTGATTTGCTCCGTTTGTTGAGTTCACATAAGTCCTGTAATTTCGATTGCTAGTATTACAAAATAGTTTTTCCGTTCTCTCCCGGAGGAAGAAATCCATAATCTTGGGCAACAGTGAGAGGATTAAATTCTTTAAGAACACACAAGCAACATGTGGGCTTGAAAATTATTTTACGTTTTGTTTTATTGAACTAACATTTCTTACTTCTCTGCTTTTCTGATTTCGAACACAGATTATTAAACGTGACTAACCAGTGGATTCGTTGATTTGAAATTTGATCCAGAAAATGCAAGATCAAGCAACTTCTTTTTAACATCAGCTGGCTCTTCGCCTAATGTTTGAGTCATCCATGATGCAGAAGTTATGGCATCCTGAAATTCAAGTCAAATTCAGTATTTTTTTCTTTTTCCAATAAGAAACTCAAATGAGCATACAATTCCAAAAAGGAAAATAAAGAATCACGACTCAGCAACTTCCTGGCCAAATTAGTTGAAACAAAAACAAATTAACCATCGGGATATATCGCTTGGGAATTGAGACGAGATGGATCTTGTATCAATTAGGCAAACACTTCTAAATAGACTACTGTACATAGATTTTTGCAGAAAGAAATTAGGGAATGAGATTTGAAAACTCACTAGAGTATCTGAACGAGCTTGCTTATGCCAAGATGGCGGTGGCCAGAAAATGTCTGCACATTCAAGGCATGATAACAGTGATCCAAGCTTACCATCTTCTACTGTAAAGACACCCGTATTATGATGTAATCCTTCATATCTACGTACCAGTTCCTTACTAAGACCACCTGATTCATTGAGATCCTCAATCTCAGGCTCTCCAACAACTGGACCAAATTCACTGGGAGAATATCCACAGTATTGGTTATCGCGACCAAATTTGTAATACTTATCCGTACGTGTACCTATGTTTGCAAAGTATATGCAGTTTCCTCTGCAGTAATCACCAAAATCATGTGAAGAAACAGAGAAGCAACAGTCATCATCAGCAAAGAAAATTCGATCACCCAACGTACTCACTGTAATCCACACATGTTTTTCTTCGTCCAGACGATATATTTTAATTTCAAGGGCTCTATGCATAACAGGGCTCGCCTTATCATCTAAAACTATATCAATCAAAAACAACTGCCCACTTGATTCCACCAATCGCTTCTTACCGCCCCCATCGTATAAGATGGAAGATACTACAGTGTCATTAAACGAGGAATCAAATTTTATGGTCTTGCCATATCCATCAACAGCATAAAAATTCCCCTTATACAAAATAATATCACAATATAGCAACTGGCATCTTTTAATTCTGCCCACTTATCATCCCCCCGCATTTAAATGCATTAACTCACCCGTATGAACAATTGCCATTAAAGAAAAATGATTGGTCTGATCACGACTTCTTGCATGGTTGGCAGAAAGCAAAATTTTACTATAAAGATACCCTACATCGTAATCGTCGAATGAAGGGCGTGAGCGCATGACGCACTGCACATGATAAGCTTTAGAAACCTGTGAAACGCGGAAGTCTAGTAAATTCAATACCTTAGGCATACACTCTGGCAAAACATAGATCAAATCGTTAGTTGGAGTTCTATTAAAAACGTTGATTAGTTTGTCGGCTACTGGATTCATAACCCGCAATTTTCCATCTATCGTCTTTGTAACTTTCACCAACCAGCCGCTGCAGGACGAAGGAATGGAAGCGCCATCACGGGGTTGGAAAGGATAAACGGTGCTTTCAATGAGATAAAAATTGCTGTTTTCTACAGTATAGTCAGGCTCGATGTTGGGGAAGGGCAATTGGAGAGGTAAAGGAGGAGAGTTTTTGAAAGGAGGAAGCGAATAACGCCATGTTGTGCAGACTGCACGAAAGCGAAGGACGTCAATATAGGTGTTGAGGCATTTGCCGATCCTCTCCACAAGTTCTTTCGGAAGATAGGACCAAGGAATCACAGTTCTTCTGTCCATGCTCGCCGAGCTAGGGTACACAGTTTCCTAATGTAGATAAAAAGGTAAAACTACATTCCTCATATTCCTAGACTAAATAAAAGAGATACTACATTTCAGGAAGGAATTAAATTGTTCATAATTCCTGATTTACCTTTTCAAGAGAGGAATCAAATTGGCTTCCTTTCCCAAAAACTTATACCTAACGTAATAAAAAGGTTTTTTTTGTTTTGTTTTTTTTATAGTTTTTTTTTTGTTTTCTCAAGACTGAATGAAATTGTCTAACACAAAATATACTCGCAGTTTCAAAAGGTAATAAAATATTTCTCTCTCGGTCCCAGGATTTTATAATTATTAGATAATATGTCCGCGCTTTGCGTTGTTTTTAAAGACATTCCATTTTATCAACGTTAGTTTACCAAAATGAGCAATTAATCTTTATTAGACTTTGAATTATTTTTCACATAAATTGGATGCGTGACTAACGGTTGCCGGAGATAATTTCTCTGCCGGAATAGCACCAGAAGAAGTAGCTAGAGATGGTGGAGGAGCGACCTACATAATATCGATCTATTTTGACTAGAATATGTTCGTATGTTTGTGCTGAAAGAAGTCAGGGACTTATTATGTTTTGGGCTGAAGATGTTTTGGTCCAACTGGGTCTTTATTCATTTGGACTCAACACTTGGGCTCAATATTATTACTTGTTGGACCTTCCAGAAGACACCTATGAATATTTCAAGATTTATCCACTATAAATTCTTTATTTATATTTGTATTTATCTAATAGTCAGCTAGAAGACATCAAATTGTATAGACACAGCTGTCATAGTTAGTTATTAGAAGATTTCTTTTGTTTTGCATATATAAACGAGCTGTATAGAGAGTTATTCATTCAATACACAGAAAATTGAATTAATTCCTCCAGAATTCTTTTCTTCTCCTTTAAACGCTTTCATGGTATCAGAGAGTTAATCAAACCAATCTGATTTACATTTTTTTTCTTTTTCTCTTTGATCAACTATGGTAGAAACTACTCTTCCTTCTCCGGCTGCTCTTATTAGCAGCACTTCCCAGATCACTCTTACTCCTGCTCAACAGATTGATTCTTGTCATCTCTATTTTTTAACTTCCTCTGATAATCCTGGAATCAACCCCATCAACATAAGTTTTGATTGGTCTAGTTATGCAAACTGGCGCAGAGGAGTTCGTATTTCCCTTTCGGCTAAGAACAAATTGGGGTTCATCAATGGTACTTGTCGCTCCCCATCTGCTGATTCTCCTCTCTTTGAGCTATGGAAAAGATCCAACGTGGCTCTCTCAACTCACTCAGCAAGGATATTAGAGAAAGTGTGATTTATTCACAAACTGCTGAAGAGTTATGGAATGAGCTCGAGCAGAGGTATGGTCAAGATGATGACACATATTAAACTTTGTGTATAATGAGTAATAAGAAATATAAAACGGAAACACTACAAGCTCAATTTGATGAATAATTAGCCTATTTGAGTAAAAGATGATAATTTAAAAGTATTCAGTACCGTCCTGAAATTTTTTCATATAAGCTTAACATGCTTGTGACTTTTTACGTGCTTTTTTGCACTAATATCACTGTTATTTTAAAACTCTTCCAAGACTAATATCACTGTTATTTTAAAACTCTTCCAAGAATTAGCAAAAGGAAAAATACAATTTGTAAGTAAATATTGTCGAAGTAATATGTACTCAAGTTAGAATAGACTTCAAAACTTAAATATCACTATTTATCTGTTGTAGTTACCATTTCTAATATATATGAGTCTATATAAATAAGAAATACTTGCACAATAAAATTTAATTTGAATATCACCATTTATCTATCGTAGTTACCAGTTCTAACATGGATGATGATATACCTCAGGAAAAAAAATACTTGTACAATCCATGAATACTCGTTGGAAGTAACAAAGAAAAATTAATATGAAATATGAAACGACGAGCACTCTATAACCACATAGAAATAGATCTTGAAGGCATAGTGACTTGGAGAAAAATTTAAAATTCTTTTATATAAAAACGGTAAAGTGACAGTTAAAAAAATGAGAAGTCAAAAGAGGAAACTACAAATAATCCTTTTTGTTGTTAATCTACATTCTTCAGCTTCTTGTTCTCTATTAGAAAGTTTTTGATAGAAAAGGAGTTGTTTGGTAAAGAAAAAAACCACTAAAAATATTATTTTTGAAGAGAAAGCCATCTTTTCTTTTTTATGCATTTAATTTATTTTGCTGCACTATATATAAATTTTTTAGACACCTTATTTTGCACTTTTATAGAATACTTTAAAGAATGTGAAAAGTTGTTAGCAGCCAGCGATTTACTAAGGAGCAGTGTGACCAGCTCATTCAGATGTTCCAGTCTGTTCAGGGAGCATCTGCCTCTTCTTCCAAGTCCTCTGCTACAGCTAACCTAGCTGGTATACATCATGCTTGCCTTATTTTCACTTATTTTTTTGTCTAAACTCGCCAATGTTCCTTGGATTCTTGACACTAGTGATACACAACACATGACATTCGATAAGTCTTTGTTGCATGGCATAAGAGAACTTCCTTTTCCTCTCTTGGTCAATTTGGCTAACTCATCCAACGTAAAAGCTTATTCTATAAGCAGCCTACACTTGTCACCAGAATTAAAATTGGATCATGTACTTCATGTTCCTACATTTGAACATAATCTTCTATCAGTAAGTCAACTTGTTCATCAATTACCTTTTGATCTTTTATTTACTAAAGGAGGATGTATACTGCAGGCCCCCTCTCTGAGGAAGGACAAGCTCTTTGGCAGAGCTGCAGCAGGCCTCTGTGCTGAAGGATAATACCTCTAGTTTCTGCAGCAAGCCACAAGTTCCAGTTTCTACTTCTTCTTGCAAGTTACATGTTAATCTACCCCTATTCTATGTATTTAACTCATGTCCTAAGTCAAAACTCTCTTCCAAGAGTTCTAAAATCGCCCAAGAGATGTAAGAAACGAGCTAAATGGCCTAAGTCCCGCATTTAATAAAGTTGTGCACATGTCTCGGATGTCGCATTTGAGACATCTGGTTCGCAAATGCAACAAAAATACCGCTACTGCGAACTGGGCTCTCCCACTGCCAAGGTCGCAAATGCGACCAAGAACTCGCAAATGCGAACCTTGTCAAGGTCACAAATGCGGCTGACTTCTCGCAAATGCGAGCTATGCCCAGATCAGGCTTCTTTGCAAATAAGTAGCCTTTCTCGCAAATGCTAACTATTTCTCGCATTTGCGACGACATCTACAGCACCAGCAAAGAAACCCCACAAAACTTGCAGCTTCATCCTTTCGAAACTCAACCGAACCCTAGGGGCTCCACACCCAACATCCACACAAGTCTAAAAACATCATACGAACTCGCTTACGCGATCGAAACACCAAATAACATCAAAATCCACGAATCGGACGCCAAAACGCATATATTAACTCATGAACTTAAAAACTTCGGAATGACGCTAAATTTTGTGTGCAAGTAATAAATGACATTACCGAGTTATTCCCGATTTCGGAATCTTATTTGGACCTCGATAACACCAAAACTTATTCCAAACCAAATTTAAAAAACTTCAAAAACTTTCAAAGAGCCAACTTTCACTATTAGGCGCCAAAACGCTACCGGGTCATCAAAACCCGATACGAACATACGCCCAAGTTCGAAATCATCATATCAACATATTGGAACACTCAAATCCCGATTCCGGGGTCGTTTACTCAAAAATCACAGCATAATTAATTTTCCCAACTTAAACCTTTAGAAATGAGAATTTTATTTCCAAATTAACTCCGAATTCCACGAAATTCAATTCCGACCCACGTACAAGTCGACACGCTAGAGCTCAAAACGACCGGTCGGATCATTACACAATACCCATTTGTTTTACATAACATCGAGTAAATGCAATGCAATACAATCCCCGCATTGCTTTAGCAGAAATGTATAACAATGCAAGTAAATTTTCCCAAATAATAATCATCTTAAAGCCAAGGAAATTTATAATTAGAACATAGATTAGAGCAAAATAATTAAATGGCATGTGAATTGAAAAAAAAAAGGTAGTGTGTCGTTGAAACAAAGTTCCTAAATTTCCAGTCACCACTAGTAGTAAAGCAAGAAGCAAAATTAAAGCAAAAGCAGAACGAAGAGCCGATGGAATCCTGCATCTCTTTGTGACTTGATTCTATTGCTGCCTCCCCTTATTTATACATAATCACGACTCAGCAATTTCCTGTAAAAGGACATGCAGATTAATTCTACTAGTAGTTCCCTATTCAAAAACTACAGGAATTAAAACCAATCTTAAATTGAAAAACAGACCATAGGCATCACTTGGGAATTGAACAGAGCTTCATGTATTGATAACTTACACTAAATAGGCCAAACAATTCAAAAATGACAACTAGTATATATGGATTCAGAAGAATGAAATTGGAAAACTCACATTAGAATCTGAACGAGCCTGATCCTGACGAGTAAGCCAAGATGGTGGTGGCCATAAAATATCTGCATATTCAAGGAAGGATAACAGTGAACCAAGTTTACCATCTTCTACGGTAAAGACACCCGTGTTATGATCAAATAATCCGTCATATCTACGTACTAATTCCCCACTAGGACCACCTGATTTGCTACCAGATTCATTAATCTTGTGATCATCATCGCTAATACTGCTGTTATAACTCATATCATCACCTATAGTCGGACGATTATTGTCATTACTAAAACCGCAAGAACAACCACAGCCTAAGTCATCATCACTCTCGTCATCATAATATTCCCCTCCGTCTACATAGTAAATGCAGTTTCCTCTGCAATCACCAAAATCATGTGAAGAAACAGAGAAGCAGCAGTCATTACAAGCAAAGAAAATTCTATCACCCAAAGTAAACACTTCAATCCACTCGTGTTGTTCTGCATCCAGTCGGTACATTTTAATTTCAACGATATTCCAATCAGGGCAGGCATCATTGGTATTTTTATCGACACCTAAAATAGTATCAACCAAAAACAAATGTCCACATGATTCCACCAGTCGTTTCTTCCTACCACCATCGCATAATCTGGAAGCTACGTTGGTCTCATTAAACGAGGAATCATACTTTACGGTTTCTCCATATCGATCAACAGCATAAAAGTTCCCCTTATACACAATAATATCGACAATGTGGCAACTGGCATCTTTTAATCTAGTCCACTTCTTATCCCCCGACTTCAAATAATATAACATATCCCCACGCTCAATCGCCATTAAAGAAAAGTTATTGGTCTCACTCCCTGCATGGTTCGTAAGAAGCAATATTTTTCTAACACACCCTAATTCATTATAATGGTACCAAAGTGTTGAGTTATTGAGGGATTGCACATGATAAGATTTGCAAACTTGAGAAACGCGAAAGTCTAGTAAATTCAATGCCTTAGGCATATTATCTGGCAAATCCTTGATAAGTGTATCGGTTAGTGGATTCAAAACCCGAAATTTTCCATCTGCTGTGTTTGTAACCTTGATCAACCAGCCTTTACCAGACGTATTAGCAATTGAAGCAGCGCCATCAGGGGGATGGACAAGATAAACGGTGCTGTCAATGAGATGATATAATTCAGCCTCGGCTGTATCATGGTAAGGGGTGAGGAGGGGGTAGGGAACTTTTATGGGTAAAGGGGGAGAGTTGTTGAAAGGAGGAAGTGAGGAACGCCATGTTGTGCAGACTGCACGAAAGCGAAGGACGTCAATATGTGTGTCGAGGAATTTGCCAATCCTCTCGAGAAGTTCTTTCGGAAGATCAGACCAAGGAATCATGACCTTCCCACTAACCATACTTTGCTGCTCTTTGCGATTGGATGATAAAAACCCTAGAGCTCCTATATATATATATATATCATCTCAAGGCGTTTCAGGAAACACGAAACGGTAGGGCATCCATCACGACGGGCTGTACGCAACCGTTATTCTTTTTTTGGCAAAAAAATAAATTGGGAAATGTCCTTTAAGTTTCATTTGGTAATCTTTTTGTGGTTTATAAATTATACTCGCACTTCCCTATTTTGATTCTTATGTAACATGTATCTTTCGCTTGATTAATGTGAACAAAGTGCAATACAGTATACTACTCCCGTTGTTGAATTTGTTAGAATCTTTCGGAAATAATGGTCAAATTAACTAATTTTCATAGTGAATTTGAAGATATATTTTAAAAAAAATATATAAATCTTAAATAATTAGAACTTACATAAAAAATAATATAAGTCAAAAGAGTTTACAGTTCAAAATATTTAAAAATTATTAGCAAAAATTATAGCCAAAGAAAATTTAGTTTGACTCACCAAATTTCATTCTTTTTGAAGCCGATGAAGTATTTATTATCACTAAAGACAATATCATATCATTATCATTCATTCATTCATCTTTTATCGATCTATATTTATACTATTAAAAGCATGAACGTCCTTAATAAATTTAGTTCGCCTTTTTTACCCTTTAAAAGTAAATTTCACATTAGACAAAGTTGTAATTTAATTAACTTTCATAATATCTAGCACTTTTCAATCAACTAAAACTTTGGTTATTAAATATTTTCTTATTAAACTAAATAAAAACTCCTAATATTTAGGACTTTATAGTTAATAAAAATATTTCCTTATATAAATTTTTCTTCTTCTTTTAAATTCTTAATTTCTACCATTTTATTTTTACTTTTGGGTGAAACTATTCTTGCATCTCCTTAATTTCATATTCATAATATTAAAATTCTATATTTTATATTATATATAATTCATCAACTCACCTCTAAGGGAGGTTTGAGAGAAATAAAGATAATGAATTTTACAATGTGGTTACATAACTATGTCATTGGTCGCGTATATGTAGTACGCCAAAAAAATATTATTTTGTCATGCTTATAAAAAGTTATTAAAGGCAAAAGTAAAGCAAGAAATGATTTCGCTTATGATGATTTTGACCATGACAATTATTATGATATGATTTTCTCTGTGAAGGAGATAATCACCATATAGATAGTGTGACAAAAGATCTTGTGCACAAAATTAGTTATGAGTTCCGGAAGAACTAATCTGTTACTATCCGGATAAATAAAATTGTTCTTGACATTGATATTGTAGTAAATCTCAAAAGAAACTTTTTGAGTTTCAAATATATTAGCCAAAGTGGTTGGCGACTATTAATGAAAGGAAGATTGAATATCTTTATATTACTACAATCATACCTGGTAAATCTAAAAGGTTACTCAGTTTTTTCTTTTATTTGTACTACATAGGTATAAGCATGATGATGGAATCACATGCCATAATAAATTAGATATTTACTGAAATAAATATCAGTCAGCATGACTGTTGGGCATCCCAGTTCAATTATGATGTGAAAAAATTGATTGAGAATTCACATTGGCATATATTGAAGAAATAGAATAATTTTCAAAAATTCTCTTGTGCTGCTTATTCTCATGATATACCAGCTAAGATTGGGATTGAATCCCTTAATTCTGGATAAATAAAAGATGATATATTTATGGGCCCGGTCACCTGTCGTGTGGACCAATTAGATATTATATGATTTTAGTAGATGCATCTATAGTCACATGCGCGTTTATTATCAACTTGCAATTTGGCTTTTGCAAGGTTTCTAGCTCAAATTATTAGAGCACGGTTCCAGAAAATAAATTATGATAATTATCTTGATAATGTTGGTTTAAATCCAAGTTGGGTTAGCAAAAGTGTATGTCTCCAATTATAAATAAACTATTAGTTATGAGAACAAAACTACCAAATAGAAATTTGGTATAAGATGTATCACTTGTACGCATCTGGCCAAGTTATGATAAATTCTCCTTGTCACAATTGGTTGTCAGGAACCAAATAATTTCCATCTTGAAATATGGATCTGCTATATGATTTAATTGTGCCACCACAATGCACAAAGATGGGTCCCCAAAGAAAGTTGGGGATATGTGCTGATGATCCTAGCATTAGGGGGAGAAAATGAGCAACATAAAAAGTAATACATAGAATGAATTATTATGAGTGCACCTAGATCCTCGTATAAGAAAGTTGTGAACTTGAATTTCAAGTGATAATTCATTTGCAAAATATTTTCAGGCGCATTTGCTGACCCAAAGCTAAATGTTACATTTCACATGCTAATGCTCCAAATAGAATAAAGTACATGATGGATATATTCTATGAAATGCATGAAGCGTAATAGACTAATCGTGTCACGACCCCAAATCCTAACAGGTCGTGATGACGCCTATCGTNGTGGAACTAGGCTAGCCAACCATCACCTTACTGCGCTTTTGTTCAATTATAATAGTTCACAATTAAATAATAAGCAAGCAACCACATCATAATTAATATAATTAAGTATTAGCGTTCCCATATTAATCTAAACAACCTCCCAAGAACTGGAGTCAATAGTCACGTGCGTTTAAGAATGAATAAACTAACTCTGCTAAAACTATAATATATGTCTTTGAATCAAATGCTAAGACTAAATAAG
>ML299739.1:0-15750 GCA_005239495.1 Nicotiana undulata | reverse complement strand
ATATAATAAACCTGTTCCGGGCTTCGGAACCATAATACGGGTCCGGTAACACGGTTTTCACATAATTATTCACTTTCATATTCCTTTATTATTTTCAGAAAACAATTTCTTTTAAAAATTCATTTCTCGGGCTTGGGACCTCGGAATTCGATTCCGAGCATATGCCCAAGTACCATATTTTCCTACGAACCCTCCGGGACCGTCGAATCACGGGTCCAGGTCCGTGTATCAAAAAATGTCGACAAAATTCAACTATATTCATTTATTAATTATCAAAACTCATCTTCATCAAATTTTCACATAATAGCTTCCCGGCTACACGCCTAGGCTGCGCACGCATATCGAGGTAGACTAACGGAGGCTCTCGGAGCCTCGGAACACAAATATAGCTTAAATTACATAAGATGACCGTTTGGGTCATCACATTCTTAAACTACGAGAGAGATAGAATAAGAAATATGGATAAAGAGAGAGGGGGGGGGGGATAGGGAGATGACAAAGAGAGGGTAAGAGAGAATAAATAGGGAAATAAAGTTTTTCGGGATTTGGCTATAGAATGCTAATATTTTTGGGTTGCCTTTGCGAGACGTAATATTGCTTAACCTTAAAAATAGATAACAATTGAATTTGTACGCGATTTTAAGGATATGTAGATTAATTTAATACAATGATTAATGACGTTAGATAAGAAAATAAAAATAAAGTAAATAGCCAAACCTATGATGACAGTGAGTCTGAGCTCGGTTAAAAGCTTTATGGGGAGCCTGCCTGCGGTTCCGAGCTAGCACTTATGAAGAACTTAAGAACGAAAACAAGAATTCTGAATAATTTTTAGAAACAGGAAGAACAGAAGTATATTACCTTGGTATGCGTGTTATAGAGTGTGTAATGAATAATTAGTTTCCCCTTTATATAGTAGGAGAGTTTTTCCCTAGGTACAATTCTAAGAAAGGTAAAAAAATCCTTTTCGCTAGTTACTGATTTTCTGCCGATACGGGCCGAGATTCATGCCGGGATATCCGGTTGGGCACGGATATCACGGTCCTCTGTTAATCATGTGCAGTCATTTGGTAATTCTCTTCGAGGTCTTGGGACTCGAACCGGACCCGAGGCACGTGGTCTCGATGGCTCCGAGGTCAGGTGTTTTGCTCAGGCCATACGAGAAGCTCCTGGTTTTGATTCCGAATCCTTGTTCTGTTTTCCTCCTGCGGAAATCGGTGTGCTCATTAGACTCGTTTTTACCCGTATATAGATACTCAACTCGTTTCTTAGAGAATAGGTTTGCCGGAACGATGGGAACCAATAGATGTTCTTCGGTTCCTTCCTTCGTACGTTGCGACGAAGGAGCCCAAACGTTCAGTCAGTCGCATCATTTTGACTTCGGACACGTGTCGCTCATCGGTTGGACGCCTCCGAATGTGAAGCGTCGCCTGTTTCCCTATAAAAGCTTCCATCCTTTGTTCTTTTCCTACTTTTTGACCAAGCTTTTCCCTTCGCACTTTCCATCTATCACCAACCTTCTTCCAAACCTTCATATCTTCATCCATGTTCTTCAACTTTCATAGTTATTCTCAGATTTTTATCCAGATATCCTTCAAATATTCATACTCTGTTCTTCATCCTTCAAACTCGTCTTTTCAAACCTTCGCCTTTTTTCTTTAAATTTTAAAACTTCCCCAAATAACAATGGATAACACATCCAAATCTGTTACTCAACAAGTTGCCTCTTTATCTTCCCAACCGCCACTGGTACTAAGGCAGTTGCTCCTGAAGTAGTTTCCCTCGAAACAGCTTCTCTCGGGGTGGCTGCCGACCAACCGGCCCCCGAGCCTCCCTTGAAAGTGTTCATTCCAGGGCGCTGCTCAATTGCAAACAAATTTAAGGTCGAGAAACCCTCACGCAAACAGGACGGGGGTGAAAAAGCATCAAGGTACATATGCTCCGTGACCGAAGACGTTCTTCCTATGGTCCGAAAGGACTGTAATTGAAAACGCAAGGATGTAGTAGTCCCTAGGCCCGAGGACGCCATTACTACCCACGTGAAGGGATACTTAAGTGTTTACGCCTACCCCTTCACACTAGGCCCGGTGGACCCGATTGTTCTTGACTTTTGCAAGAGGTATGAGGTGTGCCTCGGGCAAATCCATCCATCTTTAAGGAGGATCGTGATCCTCCTTCGCTACTTCGGGAACAATACCAAGTCTCATCGGTTCACGATCGATCATCTACTTCATTTATACAATCCCCAAAGTTTTTGAGGGGACTGATCAAGCTTACTCGACAGGCCAGCAAGGCCCCCTTTTTGAGTATTGACGAAGATTGAGACCGGGGATGGCAGAGACTTGATTCCCACCGAATACATGTCATTCCCTGGTAAGTGGAACGCATCTCGTAAGTGCAGTATCTCTTTAAGCGTCAATATTTTCTCTCATTCATACTTATGGTTGTGCAGTTGTCGTCCGGGTTCCAAATGCGGTCCCCCAGCGAAAGAAATGGATCAAGGGCATATATACTCATATGACGTACTCCGAGGGCGCATACACGAGCTTTTGAAGGGCCGATAGGAGGCCCGTTCTCATGGTAAGGCCTCTTTATGAATAGTCAATACCATGCTTCTATCTTTCAGCATACTGACTTTTCTTCCCCTCTGTTGTTGTAGGTTTGCCTAAGCAACCGAACTTAGGCCTTTAGAAAGGGATGATGACGTGTCCTTGTCCATTAATTCCTTTGTTGCGAGGCAGCCCGGGGCCGCCGTGGAGGAAAAGAAGAGAAAGCCTTTGGGCTCCCCGGGATCCAAGGTGAAGAAACCAAAGAAGAGGGTGGCCCGCGAGCCAGGAAGAGCTCTAGCTCCCGGGTTCCAGACTCCGACTCTCTCCTCCTGCTCAGGGACAAGCCGGAAGAAGACAACCCTTCCCGTGGGGCAAGAGGCATCCGAGGGGGAGACTCGTGAGGCCGACCTCCCTCACACTCGAGAGGTCGATATGGAGGCCCGGGGTGGGACCCCATAAGACGCCGACTCTGTTCCGAAGTAAGCGCCCGGTATAATAGAGATTTTATGGACGCCCTCCTATACCGAGTCCATGCTTGAGGAGGCCCAAGTGGGAAAGGAGAAGTCCAATGAAGGGGTCCATGGTGTGGACGATCTCCTTCATTCCTTTTTCGACAGTGTGGACTCGTTGAAAACTAGGAATTTCAGCCTATTATTTGCTCTCTTTTGCTTAGGTTTTGGGTCAAAATGCGTTAAGGTACTCCCGAAAACTAAATTAAGGTGCTTACTTGCAGGTTTTCGTCAAAATGAGGCAAAAAAGCCAAAATAAGCTAAAAAAGGAGTCAAAACTGCACAAACCAAAAGCAGGAAATGGACCGCTGACCGCGATGCAAAAGCGCGGCCGCGAAGGGTTCACTGCTGAGGCGGTTACTATTATGCGGTCCGCGAGATTAAGGTTCAAAGAAGCTGCAGTCAAGTGCAAACACTGCCGATGACCGCATTACAAAAGCGCGGCCGCGAAGCTTGTGGCACGACCGCGACAGGATTTACAGCAACAATGTCGTTTGAGATTTAGAGAGTTTGCAAAGTGGACTCAAATGAAGAACGCAACCCGCATCTAAATTACGCGACCGCGGAGTTACCAAATGCTGACGCAATGGAAATTCCGCTGGGAGCGAGATAAGAGGTTAAGAGACTTTGCAAGTAAATCTTAATTGAGGAACGCGATCCGCAAACAAAATATGCGGCGCGAATGAAGCTCACGCGGACGCGGTTCATTTTACGCTGTCGACGAAAGAAGTTCCAATCCAGATTCAAATGAAGAAAAACCCGGACCGCGTTCGTTATTGCGCAGCCGCGAAAGGCCAAGTGCGGACGCGCCCATTATTATGCTGTCAATGAAACCTCCGTAGGGGCATTTTTGTCCAAAATTTTCAGTTATGTATAAATAGATCTTTTTCACATTTTTAGGTTAAGTTTTGTATGAGGGAGCACGTGAACAACCGTATCTTACCACTTTGAGTAATTTTAGAGTAGTTTTAGCTTTTATCTTTAGATTTTCTTCTTGTAATTGAATTTTATGGCTTATATTACATCTCCATCTTTGATTTTTACCATTGTTATGAGTAGCTAAACCCATTAGCTAGGGTTGTGACCCAACCCTAGTGTGGGTGTTTAATGGGTCTTCAATTTTACGGCTTATTTGTTTATGGGTTAGTGATATTTAGCTTATTTCATGCCTTTATTGTAGAATTGGTGGTTGCAAACACTAATTCGTGCCTTTTTGACTTAGGCTCTTCTTGAGAATGAGGGACCAAGTCTAAAAAAAGTAGTCTAACAAGGAATTGGGGTGAATTCAAGAGATTGATAGCCCCAATTAAAGGGTTAAACCTAGAGATTGTAATACCCGACTTGAGCCAATTTCACTTGTGTTGTATCAACACCCGTTTAGGATTGAGAAAGCCAAATTGAGCAAAGTTTCTCAAACTACCGAGAGGTATAGAGTGAGTAATTATATGTGAAGGTTATATCACGACTCCAAATATAACAAGCTAGTCCTAAATTCTCGATCCCATTAGATACTCACCTAGGCGGAAGTCACTTCCCTAGTGCTTTTTATCATTTGAAAAACTCCCACAAAAACATTGTACTTCGATTATTTTCAGCATTCAATAGCAGTAAAATTAGAATAGCTACAATCCCAATCATGGTTAGAAGTGCAATTAGAAACAACACGCATAGCTAGATTAGGTAGAAACCCAACTCCCAACCAATATTAACTCCCTGTGGATATCGATCCCGACCTTTTGGGTAAAACTGCATCGACCATTCCTCGCTACTTTATAGTGGTGTAAGGGTTGGAACCGATCACTTTTTGGCGCCGTTGCCGGGGGAGAGGAAAACAAACTACACCCTTAGCTTCCCAAAGGACAGTTGACAAAAAACAGACCCTTCGGAGACCCACTCCCGACACTTCGGAGACTAGTGAATATGTCCCCTCATGGGAAATTTCTGAGGGGGAAGCTGCCCAGACTCAACAAGAGGCACAATCTCAGCCTTTCCGTCTCGTAAATGAATCAAACTCTTTGTCTGGATCTTCTAATGGCTGGGTAGGTAGTGAGACTCCAACACCTCCTGCCCAAATTGCTGCAACTTCAGCCTCCACAGCGGCCCCAGTCAATGTTGATAGTGACGAGGATGTCCCGAATGACGGGAGAGGTGGTGACACCTGGACTGGGGGTTTGGTGAGATTAAGGAACCCGACGGTATGGCAAGACAGATTTGTGAGCGAAAAAGCCTACCACAAGTTCAGGGAATTGTGGCCTCAAAGGTCACTCACGCTTGAGATGGACTTCATTGAGAGAGATCTTCTACCCCACAACCCCAATGTCAAGATACAATTCAATGAAAGAGTGGGGTGGAAGTTCTTCACCAGTAAGCTACCAATGAATATTTGGTCAAAGAGTTTTATACAAATGTCGCCCATATAAAAAAGGCACATATTTGACCAAGGTTTGGACCGGAAGATTAAGTTTGATGGAAAAACTTTGAATGAGTATGTTGGGTTCGAGGATGTGGATGAGTCGCTCTATTTGGAGAATGTGGCTTTGGATGAGGAACACTCTGAGCTTTGAGGCAAAGGGGTGGTCCACTTTTGTTTGCAGCCGGATAGACCCCACTCAGCATGACAGTGATATGCCAGTCTCCCCGACGATTATTGTGGCGGCTATCATGGCGGGGTTGCCTATCAATGTGGGGAACATTATGGCCAGATTTATTACCAAAGCTATTGACAAGGATGAAAGATCATATCCCTTCCCAAACTTCCTTACCATGTACTTAGAAGACCAAGAGGTGGAAGGAAGGGATTTTGATACCAAAGTGAAACCAAAAAGGCCATTCTCCTGGTACAGCCTTCAGGGTCCAGACAACCCCAAGTCGAAGGGCAAAGCCACTACCTCCACTGGCCAGTCTGAAGAGCCAGGGGTAGTGGCCACTCGGTCCGAGCCTTCCAAAGGCGAGGGTTCATCTGCTTCCATCCCACATCCTCCCACCGAGCCATCTACTTCTATCCCACCATCAATGTCTTCTTCATCAGCTTACCCCTACCCTCAGACTACACTGAGGGTCAACCAGACATTGGTCGGCATCAACAATTGGATACAGGTAGCTACATCAAAGCTATCTGCCTTAGCTAGTGCAGTAGCAGCTCAAGTAGTTCCGGCACAGCTCCAGATGCCTCCATCAATGGATGAATCATTGAAGACTATTCTTGCCAACCAAACAAAGATTTTGGAGTCTCTGGGTGCTCATGGGAAGGCAATCAAGGATATGGGTAAACTGGCGAGGAAAATGAAGAAGGGTCAAGAAGACCTGAAGAAGGAGGTGGTGAAGCTTACTTCCGCCGGCGACATTCCTCTAGATCTGTTTATGGGAGAAACTTCCCCCACAGCATAGACAGCTCAACCAACACAGGTACCAGAGTAGGAGGCTGACAGAGAAACGGTGAGGAGAGTGGTGATACCCCAGACTGAGGACTTAAAGATTGAGATGGAGGACCCCGATAGAGGTGATGAGTTTGGACAACCACATGACCCTACCAGTGACCCCATGCAGACAGAGGCCTCATAGGGAGTTTTCTTTACTCTTTATACCTCCCCNGTACTTTCATTTTCGTACTTTCACTTTTGGTATGTATATAAAATTACCATTCCATGTATATATTCATCCCCATTTTGTGTATATACGTTTCAATCCCCTATTGTACATATTCAGTTTACTTTCCGTATTTTACTTTATAACTTCTTTTGTAATTTTCCTTAATAGCTTAGCTTCTTATTTCATTTAGTAGCTTCTTTTTGAATTTGTAGTTTCTTTTTACAATTTTTCGTGATTAATAAGCCTTTGATTTTCTTAATGCCACGGTTCTTTACAAATGTGGAATTTGTGCAAACCGGGTGGCTCTTCCCAACGATGGATGGCGTGACAACCTTCTTAAGGGATTGAGTCCGTTTTTCTTTTTTTGTTTTGATATATAGTAGTGGTAATGAATAAAAGTGACTCAAGTAAGCTTCGCTTGGCACTAGCACATTTACCTTCGACCTCATGGTTAGAGACAAGTTTGTTGACAAGATTAGCTCTAGTTGTGACCTTTAGAATCTTGAGTTGACTAAAACTATCATCAAGCGGTTTATGTTAACCATATGTGATATTCAATCCTAGTTAGGGTTGTTGTGGGCCCTCGACTCTAGTCTCTTTAAGAATCCTGCCGCTTGAGAGGTGAGGTTTTGAATTGCAAGTCTAAGTCCCGTGCCAACAAGTCTAGAACTTGCCTCGAATATTTTTCTAGGCGAAATTCACTTGAGAAGTGATTATAGGCTCTCCTTGTTCCCATTTGAACTTTGGAAAATTCCATAGCCTACTAGTATAATATCCTTAGTCAACCCCTTTGAGCCTAAGCCTTTTTCGTTCAATAACCACATTACAATCCTTCATCCGTTCTATAATGACCCTCTCTTGGCACCCAATCTTTCCTTAGCATTCATTATGAACAATAGGCAAAGACATAAGTTTGGGGGAGAGACAAGGAATTTCAAAGTGATGAAAGGTTCAAAAAACAAAAAGACTTGATGAAAAGGAAAGACAAAGAAAAGGATGAAAAGCCAAAAAAAAAAAAAGCATGTCAAAAGAAAAGTAAAGGATGAAAGGATTCAATAAAACAATGTTGAAAGGCTTGGAATGATGAGAAAAGAAGAAAAAAATGATCGTCATATAGAATAAAGAGTGACAATGTGTCTCTCTAGTTCATCCAAGGAAGAAGAAAATGACTCAAAGAGTCAAGAAAGCATGAGCCGAATTGAGAAAATGGAGGGCTTAAGGAAAGATGATACCATCATAGTTCATTACGTCCTACCTTGATCCAAAATGCCTTCATTACATCCCCCTAAAGCCCTATAGTATTTCAAGTTGAGTGAGCTTACATGAGTGGAGATTTACGTGAGGGGCAAGCCTATGGTACTTAGAGTCGAACTTGTGACGTTCTTTTGCGAGTGATAAGCGCACTTCTTTACAATCCCGGTTTTGAGTGTTACATTCTATAAGGTGAGATGAACTCATGGAGAGTAAAGGAGAAGGAGTCTGGGATCCATAATGACCTACGTGAGAGAGCGAGTTTCTTTAATGAATTGAGTCAACTCTTGAAGCTCTTGTGTCACATTAGACCTATGAAACTCAGAAAGCCATAGGATAATATTGTTAATAATGTATTTGTGTTGAGGGTAATTATTAGTTCCAATTGATGCTTGATGAAGTCACCTTAGGACAGCTGAGATTTTCCTTTCTTTTTCTTGTGGAGGTGGGAATTACCTTATTTGTTTGAGGACAAACAAAAGCTTAAGTTTGGAGGAGTTGATAACTAGGGATTTTAGCCTATTATTTGCTCTCTTTTGCTTAGATTTTGGGTAAAAAATGCGTTAAGGTACTCCAGAAAACTAAGTTAAGGTGCTTACTTGCAGGTTTTGGTCAAAATAAGGCAAAGAAGCCAAAATAAGCTCATGAACGAGTCAAACTTGCACAAACCAAAAGCAGGAAATGGACCGTTGACCGCGATGCAAAAGCGCGGCCGCAAAGGGTTCACCGCTGAGGCAACTTCTATTACACGGTCCGCGAGATTAAGGTTCAGAGAAGTTGCAGTCAAGTTCAAACACTATCGTTGACCGCGTTACAAAAGCGCGACCGCGAAACTTGTGGCACGGCCGTGACAGGATTTACACTGACAGCGTCGTTTGAGATTCAGAAGGTTTGCAAAGTGGACTCAAATGAAGAACGTGGTCCGCGTCTAAATTATGCCGCAAAGTTAGCAGACACAGACGCAGTGAAAATTCCGCTGGGAGCGATATAAAAGGTTCAGAGACTTTGCAAGTAAAGCTTAACTGAGGAACGCAGTCCGAAAACAAAATACGCGTCCGCGAATGAAGCTCACGCGGACGCGGTTCATTTTACGCTGTCGGCGAAAGAAGTTCCAGTCCAGATTCAAAGGAAGAAAAATACGGACCGCCCTCGTTATTGCGCGGCCGCAGAAGGCCAAGCGCGGACGCGCCCATTATTATGCTGTCAGCGAAACCTCCGTAAGGGCATTATTGTCCAGAAATTTTAGCTGTGTATAAATACATCTTTTTCACATTTTTAGGTTATGTTTTCTATGATGGATCACGTGGACAATCGTATCTTACCACTTTGAGTAATTTTAGAGTAGTTTTAGCTTTTATCTTTAGATTTTCTTCTTGTAATTGAATTTTATGGCTTATATTACATCTCCATCTTTGATTTTTACCATTGTTATGAGTAGCTAAACCCATTAGCTAGGGTTATGACCCAACCCTAATGTGGGTGTTTAATGGGTCTTCAATTTTAGGGCTTATTTGTTTATGGGTTAGTGATATTTAGCTTATTTCATGCCTTTATTGTAGAATTGGTGGTTGCAAACACTGATTCATGCCTTTTTGACTTAGGCTCTTCTTGATAAGGAGGGCCTAAGTCTAAGAAAAGTAGGCTAACAAGGAATTGGGTGAATTCAAGAGATTGATAGCCCCAATTAAAGGGTTAAACCTAGAGATAGTAATACCCGACTTGAGCCAATTTCACTTGTGTTGTATGAACACCCGTTTAGGCTTGAGAAAGCCAAATTGGGAAAAGTCACTCAAACTACCGAGAGGTATAGAGTGAGTAATTATATGTGAAGGTTATATCATGACCCCAAATATAACAAGCTAGTCCTAAATTCTCGTTCCCATTAAATACTCACCTAGGTGGAAGTCACTTCCCTAGTATTTTTTATCATTTTAAAACTCCCACAAAAACATTGTATTTAGATTATTTTCAGCAATGAATAGTAGTAAAATTAGAATAGAAACAACCCCAATCATGGTTAGAAATGCAATTAGAAATAACACGCATAGCTAGATTAGGTAGAAACCCAACTCCCAACCAATATTAACTCCACGTGGATATCGATCTCGACCTTTCGGGTAAAACTGCATCGACCACTCCTCACTACTTTATAATGGTGTAAGGGTTGGAACCGATCACTCGTCCGCTTTGGAAGATTTATACGGGCTGGGTGACCGGGAAGTTTCGAAGAATGAAACACCCTCAAAAGTTGGCGCGCTGAGTTTGAGCCCGAAATTGATCAACCAGTTCTTTGCTCTGAGTATGGACCCCGGTCGCAAAAGATTGGTTATTCTGATTGTCCCGGAGGATGCCCGGGTCTTGTCTGCTCCCGTATGAATATCTATATACCTCCAATATTTTGGGACATGTAGGTATAATTGGTTAAGGTCCCAAGGGCCTCGAGTAGATTTCAGAAGGTTAACGAAATGAATTTCGGACAAAAAAAAAGAGGAAAAAATTGCAGAATTTCTGCTGCACTTTTGGACAACAATTTATGCATCGAAGAGCTAACTTTGGAAGCGTATATATAAGAATATATAAGGAATATGAAAATTTGCAAAACATGAAAGTTATAGATCTTGAAGTCTAGTTTTCAGAACATTAAACCATTTTTCATTTGGAGTTTTGTGCAAAATGTTATGACCGATTGAAGATGGCTGGTGGAGCAGTTTCGCCAGAAATTTCTGATGCATGGAGCCGACTTTAGAAGCTCATATCTCGGGATATATAAAGAGTTATATGGTTTAAAGCCTATCATATTAAAGATCTTCAAGTCTAGTTTCTAAATCTTCAAAGTGTTTGTTATTTGGATATTTCTACAAGAAGTTATGGGTGTTTTAACAGAAGGTATTCAACAAGGGAAAATTATAATAGGATGTACAACCTGCACAACACAAGTGCAAGGTACAACTCGATGAAGCAGGGGTAGATTCTTTAAACATGAATTTTGGCCCATTTCTTTCATTTGGCTTGGATGATTTTGGAGAGCTCAAGGAGGGATTTTCACCAAGCAACACAAGTTTGGGGGCGCTGTGCATCCATTGGAGTCGTCGGAAAGGCTTGGAAGCCGGTTATGGAGCTTCGGAGCGAGGTGAGTCTCCTTTCTAACCTTGTAATAGGGAATTGTCCCCTTAGGTGTTCCACATGCTATATGTAATTGTTTGCGGGGGCTACGTACGTACCAAGTGACGGGAGTCCGTACGTAGCGGCTATTATTGTTATGTCCGGGTAGTTAGGCCCCACATCATACTTTACGTTCTCCTTGTAATAACTTATATGTTATGTTATGAGATCCTGTTATATGTAGTCTTGCTTCTCCGACATTTATGAAATTTAAAATAATATGAAAGGAATTGGTTTTACGGAAAATAACAGGAAAGGGATTTGTTGTACGGAAAATAATATGAAAGGAATTGTTTTACTGAAAGTAATAGGAGGGAAATTGTTTATGGAAAGTATTATGAAAAGAAAAGAATATTGTGTGTGTATGCGATCGCTTCGCACTTTACGTTCCGCGAGCGGAGTGTGCTTTCCCCCACTCTTATGGGATCGGGCCGTATGCCACGGCGGGTTGAGAGGTATTTGTATATTTATAAATAATCGAGTCAGCACACGAGTCGCATGTATGATTCGCGATCGTGGGTGAGCTTATTATTATATCATATATCGAGTTAGCACACGAGTCGCATGTATGATTCGCGATCGTGGGTGAGCTTATTATTATATCATATATCGAGTTAGCACACGAGTCGCAGGTATGATTCGCGACCGTGGGGAGCTTTATATCGAGTCAGCACGAGTCACAGGTATGATTTGCGATCGTGGGTAAGCTTATTATTATATCATATATCGAGTCAGCACACGAGCCGCAGGTATGATTCGCGATCGTGGGTGAGCTTATTATTATATCATATATCGAGTCAGCACACGAGCCGCAGGTATGATTCGCGATCGTGGGTGAGCTTATTATTATATCATATATCGAGTCAGCACACGAGTCGCAAGTATGATTCGCGACCGTGGAGAGCTTTATATCGAGTCAGCACACGAGTCGCAGGTATGATTTGCGATCGTGGGTGAGCTTATTATTATATCATATATCGAGTCAACACACGAGTCGCATGTATGATTCGCGATCGTGGGGAGCTTTATGACCACTCAGTCTTTATATACCACCTTACGACTCCGGCCGGTTGTCTTATTCCTATGTACGTATAACTATTTGGTACCGTTTCCTAGATATTGACTTGTCAGGTATTTGAGGAGAAGAAAGTGGGAACTGTTATTTACTTTGATATTTGAGGAAAAGAGAGTGGAAAAATTGTTAGTTACTTATTTTCAGAAATTTCTCGGATTTCAGTATCTTATATTTACATTTGCTGCTTATCTGCCTTCACATGCCTACTGTTTTTAGCATATTCTATCCTAGTTTTATTGTTGGACCTTAGTGAGTGTCAATTCGACCTCTCGTCACTACTTCTTCAAGATTAGACGGGATACTCACTGGGTACATATATGTATATGTACTCATACTACACTTTCTGTGCATTTTGTTGCACAGGTACCCTTATAGCACAATGATTGATTCGGAGACTTATACGGGCTGCATTCATTCGGAGGTGTTCCGCAGCTGACAGAGTCTCCCGTCTATGTATTTCCATTTTATCTTTATTGCCTTTGTCCAATTTGTTCCTCGGACAAGCGTTGTATAATTGTTTAAATTCTTAAAAGCTGCTCATGTACTTGTGTCACCGGGTTTTGGGGAGGTGATGAGATTCATCTTATTATACTAAAATGATTTCCTGTTGTGTTTAGTTCACGATAATTTATTTATTTGATTATGAAATGCGAGTAAAGGCAACGATTTCGAAAATGTCAAACAGGAAAGTATTTCAACTAAATCAGGGGTTGGCTTGCCTGACAGTGGTATCTGGCGCCATCACGACCTATAGATTTTTGGTCGTGACAACGTGGTATCAGAGCTCTAGGTTCCCGTAGGTTTCACGAGTCATGAGCAAGTCTAGTAGAGTCTTGCGGATCGGTACGGAGACGTCTGTACTTATCTTCGAGAGGCTACAGGGCTGTTAGGAGTACTTCCCTTCTTGATTCCTTATCGTGCGATTTGATTCCTTTAAGGCTTATGCCTATGTTTCTTCCCACACAATCTTACGCGTCGCGAAGCGCTTGCTATGAATCAGGATTTAGAGGAATTTAGATGATACTATGGATGTGGTGCGGGATGTTCCTCCCTGCGAGGTTTATTGAGGCTATTGCCGTGGCTTTGCGGAAGAATATTATGTGTTTCAGCCCAATAGCTGTGATTCTTAGGGCTTTGAGATCATGCTCAGGTTGTGATGACGCTCACGATTGGTTATTGCGCGATGTCGATACGATGGTAGAATGCTTGCCCATATGTTGGGGGCGATGAATGGCTTGAAGGGAGGTCTTCTCATGACGTGGTTTCGAGATTTCAGTGTTTTAGTTCCGGCAAAGGAAAGGCATTGGGGCTATGAATGGTCAAGTGGGGGTAGATAAAGTAATGAGACTTGGTGCTATGAAGCGAGGTGGAGTTTTTATCCGTGATGTGGTATCGGTGTTTTTGATCGAATAGAATGTGTTAAGTTCGCTGGTGTTATAGTTCTTCGGTTGCATTGGGTCAGAGTGCTGTGAAGAAGTATCGAAAAAGCGGCTGTCCGAGGTCGTGGTGTGTTGTGGTTCAGCATGTAATGAGCATTTCTAATGAAGGCGACCCGAGAAAGATGATCTTCGAAGAGTTTGAAGTCGTGGTGATCTGCCGGTTTAAGAGCTATGGGGAATGATATTGAATTGAGGCAGCAAGTGGGCATCATACGATGAAGGAAGATATGTGAGGAGTGCTAGGCGGTGGTGCCAATTATAAAAGGCCAGGCGTAAGCAAAGGAAGTCGGGTAGTGTTTAAAGGAATGAGGTTAACCAAAGTGGGGGAGTCCCACCACCTGCAGTTGGGTTGTGGGGTTGTGTCCTCATGGAGTTGCGGATTGTCGGCATATTGGCAAGTTGTTACAGCTAAGGGAAAGGAGTAAAGCGGTAATTGAGCATGGCATTCGATAAATGTGTGCGAAGTTGGTCCTATTGGACCAGGGTTAGGCTTTGGAAGATTAAGAATTCGTGCTTAAGGCATAGGCAAGTTGTAAGGGTAGCGACTCAGTCACGTGCTTCGTTGAAAGGGTGTTCATGTGCTAGGAGAGCCTTGGAGTTGATTGTATTCGGGGCCAGTCAGAGTGGGTGACTCTCAGTAGTGGTCCTAATGAATTCGAAAGTTAGAGGAACGTGGTGTTTAAGGGTTTCAGGCAGCAGTGTAAGTAAGAATCGAGCTTCTACAGTATAATCTCTGAGAAGAAGAAAGATTGGTTAACCATGATTGAAATGGCACATGTACGACAGTGATCAGTTCATTCGCTGTGATTGGGTATGTGTATGGATTGCGCAAAAGTGTGTGGGGCGTGCCGGCTGTCGTAATAGATTTTATTTGGAAGCATTCAGGTGCTATGGCCTGTCAGGTGTAGGCGGATCCCGGAAGGTTTAGGGTGGTTCAGACCACCACTTGAGGATTGGTATGTATAGCGATTGTGAGAATTCACTCGCATGTTGTTATGGTTCTCATGAATTGAGGTAAGTGAAAGTTTCTATGTGATGAAGTGTTCACTTTGTTAGTGTTCAAGAGTTAGATGGAATTTCCTATGCTATTCTATATGGTCATGTTGTGGGCAATAAGCGGTATGTAACCGGAAATAGGAATCGAGGTTGCGGCTTGGTGTTAACAAGGATGTCATGAGCTCGGAGGAGCAAGAGCAATGGATGTGAATGTTCTTCAGTGTCATCTTAGTTCAGTATTTGGTAAAAGAGGCTTGTATCCTGGTTACGGGTCCTTGAATTGTTTTACAACCTTAGGGTGGTCGGTGGTATGGATGTGCACACTTGTTACCTTTTGTGGAAGGCCATGGGGGCATGACCGCGGGAAGATTGCATAAGTGTGGCATGTATTCACCTGATTGGTTGAAGAATTAGACCAAGTATAAAGGAGTGTAATATTGCTTAATTGAGAATTTATGCCTGGAAGGCGTTCAGTTCAGTTGATGGTGGATTGTGGGGTGTTTGTCCCGGCTATGATGGTTGTTCTTGTGTATTATGAGAGGAATTGGGGTATTATGGACCCAAAAAGGGCTATCAGCCTAGTTCAGGACGAGCAGAATCGGCTTGAAGTGAATGAATGGATTTAAACAAATTATGGGCTTCATGCGAGTCAGAGGTGTTCATTTCAGTATGGCGCTCCTCAAGGAGGGGTATTGGGATATTAGGTGTTGTCCCGTCTTCGTCAAATTCATGTGATAATGTGATTGTGCCATGTGAGTTGTGAAACGGCTTGATAATTTCTTGAGTATTGAGATTACGCATAATGGTGTGGTTATGTGAGCAGAGTGGCTCTTGAGATCCAGTTTATATATCACACCTCAGTGGTGCTTGAGTTTTGTAGCATATGGCTCTGTCAGTCTCCCCATAATGGTGATCTGCATTTAGTGTGCTTGCGACAGATATTCAGTAGTGCGCAATAGTGAGCAATTCAGCTCCGTGTATATTTCCTTATGTAAACCTTATGATGGGATCGGGTGGCACGCCGCCACGGGTATGTTATTTGGATCGGGTTGTACGCCGAAACAGTGTGATGTTGAGCAAGGCTCTTGTAATTATTTTCTTGTGTTTTACTTCATAAGTTTCTGAGGAAAGTTCATATTAGTTGCGTGAGTTGAGTAGTCCCTTCCGGAGTCATTTCCTTA